>PVIA01002993.1:0-185373 GCA_004024845.1 Tonatia bakeri | reverse complement strand
GAGGGAGGGAGGAAAGAAAGAAATGTTTTTTCCCTTGTGATAAGAACTTTCAGGATTTACTCTTTCAAATATACCACACAGTAGTGTTAACCATAGTCATTATGCTGTACATTCCATACACAGTATTTCTTTTTTTCTTTTTTTTAATTTTATTTTAATGATTGTTCAAGTACAGTTTTCTCCCCTTTACTCCCAGTCAAGCCCACCCACTCCTCCCTCCCAACTTCCCTCCCATTACCACCCTCCCCCTAGTTTTTATCCATGTGTTTTTTAACTTTGTTCCTGTAAACTCTTTCCCTTTTCCCCTGAAATTCCCTCTTCTCTCTCCTCTGGTCACTTTCTGCCTGTCCTCTATTGCAGAGTCTTTGACTATATTTTGCTTGTTTATCTTATAACCAGAAATTTGTACCTTTTGACCACTTTCATCTAATCCCTCAACCCCCCACCCCCTGCTTCTGCTAACAACTCTGATCTCTTTTTCTATGAGTTTTAGTTAGTTAGTTAGTTTGTTTCAGATTCCACATATAAGTGAGATCATACAGTATTGTATCTTTTTTTGACTTATTTCACTTAAGATAATGCATTCAAGGTCCAATTTTGTTGTAAATTGCAAGATTTCCTTCCTTTATATGGCTGAATAGCATTCCCTTGTATATACATACACCAAATTTTCTTTATCCATTCCTCTACTGATAGATCTAACAGATGTTTTTAAAAGATTACTATGCTAAGTGGACAAATGCCCACAGGATAGTATTTAGGTTAGCTATTGCTACATAATAAACAGCCACAAAAACCTTCACAGCATATAATAATAGTTATTCTCAAATATCTTTTTTTATTCTTTTTTTTATTCTCAAATATCTTAATCTCAGAACAGTTTTCTACTCTTAAAAATTACCGAGGACCCCATAGAGCTTTTGTTTATGTCAGTTATATTTATCAATACTTACTGTATTACAACATTTAACTGTGAGTGATTTTAAAAAGTTATTAATTCCTTTTAACAATAAGGCAATTCCATGTTAACACATATAATTTTTCTTTTTTCTTTTTAAATTACAGTTGATGCATAATATTATGTTAATTTCAGGTGTATAACACCATGATGAGACATTTATATCACTTATGAAGAGATCACCTTGATAAATGTAGTACCCATCTGGCACCATACATAGTTAGCACATTACTGACTGTACTTCCTATGCTGTACTTCACATCCCCATGGCTATTCTGTAACTATCGATTTGTACTTCTTAATCCCTTCATCTTTTTCACCCACCTCCCCAGCTCCTCCCATCTGGCCATCATCAAAATGTTCTCTGTATTCTGTTCTCTGTAGTCTGTTTCTGTTCTGTTTGTTTATTGTGATTTTTAGATTCCACATACAAGCAAAATCACCTGGCATATGTCTTTCTCTGTCGTATTTCATTTAGCATAATACCCTCTAGGTCCATCCATGTTGTTGCAGATTACAAGATTTCATTCTTTTTGTGGCTGAACCATGTTCCATTGTATATATGCACCACTTCTTCTTTATCCATTCATCTATTGATGGACCCTTAGGTTGCATCCATACCTTAGCTTTGTAAATAATGCTGCAATAAACATATGGATGTATATGTCCTTTTGATTTAGTGCTTTGGGTTTCTTTGGATAAACACCCAGAAATGGGGTTGTTGGGTCTTTCTTTGTCTCTTGTTATAGCTTCATATTCAAGTTTATTTTGTCTGGTATAAGCATTGCTACTCCCAGCTTTTGGTTTGCTTTGCTTCCATTTTCATGAAATATTTTTTTCTATCTCTTTACTTTTCAGTCTGTGTGTATCTTTTGATCTGAACTGAGTCTCTTCTAGACAGCATATGTAAAGGTCTTGTCCATTCAGTCATCGTATGTCCTTTGATTGAAGCATTTAATCCATTTGAATTTAAAGTAATTGTTGATAGCTACGTATTTATTGACATTTTACTGTTCATATCTTTTATTTCTCCTCCTCCTTTTTCTTCCTCTTTCTCCTCTTCTTCCTCTTCTTTTCCTTCTTTTTCTTCAAGAAGACCTTTTAACATTTCTTGTAATACTGCTTTGGTGATGAACTCCTTTACCTTCTTCTTGTCTGAAAAGCTCTTTATCTGTCTTCCAATTCTAAATGATAGCTTTGCTGGGTCAGTAATCTTGGTTGTAGGTCCTTCCCTTTCATCACTCTGAATATTTCATGCCAATCCCTTCTGGGCTGCAAAATTCTGTCAAGAAATCCACCAACAGTCTTACAGAAGCTCCCTTGTAGGTAACTAACTGCTTTTCTCTTGCTGCTTTTAAGATTCTCTCTTTGTCTTTAACCTTTGGCATTTTAATTATGATGTGTCTTGGTGTGGATCTCTTTCGGTTCACCTTGTTTGGGACTCTCTTTGCTTCTTGGACTTGTATGTCTATTTGCTTCTCCAGATTAGGGAAGTTTTCTGTCATTATTTTTTTCAAATAGGTTTTCAATTTCTTGCTCTCTCTCTGCTCCTTCTAACATCTCCATGAAGCAAATATTGATATGCTTGAAGTTGTCCCAGAGGCTCCTTACACAATCCTCATTTTTATGGATTCCTTTTTCTTTTTGCTGTTTTGATTGGGTACTTTTTTTTTCTCTCTTACATTTCCAATTGCTGTTTTGACTCTTGGCTTTGCCTACTTTACTGTTGATTCCCTGTAAATTATTCTTCATTTCAGTTAGTATATTCTTCATCTGACTGGTTTTTTTATGGTTTTCATGTCCTTTTTTATGCTGTTGAAATTCTCACTAAATTCATTGAGCATCCTTATAACCAGTGTTTTGAATTGTATATCCAGTAGATTGCTTGTCTCCATTTTGTTTAGTTCTTTTACTGGAGTTTTGTTCTGTTCTTCCATTTGAGCCATGTTTCTTTGTCTCCTCATGTTGGCTGCCTCTCTGTGTTTGTTTCTATTTGTCAGGTAGAATGCTACATCTTCCAGGTTTGCCAGAGTGACCTTATGTAGTAGGTGTTCTGTAGGGTTCAGCGGCACAGCCTCCAAAATCACCCAAGCTGGGCACTCCTGGTGTGTCCCTGTATTGGCAATGTGCACTGTCCTATTGTAGTTGAGCCTTGATAGCTATTTGCACATCACTGGTAGGAATCGACCCACCAGGCTGCTCAGCCATGAAGACAGGCTTTTGGCTACAGTGGAGGGGCTGCTGTGCAGAGGCCAGCCCCATAGAACAGGATTTGCTTCAGTGGGGCTTTGGTGACTGCTGAGTCTTCTCCTTGAGTGTGACACTTGTGTAGGTGGTTAGGTTGTAATCTAGTGTGGTCTGAAGCTGACCACCAGATGCACTGGCTCTGGGGCACCCAGGGACATGCAAGGTCAGCCACCACCTGTGTCCCACATGGGGCCACAGACATGAGTTACATGGTAATCTGCAGATGGCTACTACTTATGCTGGGCCTAGAGGTGCCCAGAAGAAGCCAAGTTGTAAACCAAGGCTGGCTGCTGCTAGTGCCAGGCCTAGGTCCACTTAGCAAAAGGCCATAAGTGACTTTGAGAGATGTTAGGAAAGTCTGAGGCATGACTCAAGAAAGGCCGTTTGTATAGAAAAGCCACTGGAATCGGCTTAAGTGAGTCTACAAATTGGGTGGGGTAGAGTCTCAAGCCAGGGCATCACCAGGACAGAGTGAACAGTGTTGGGCAAGTTGATGGAGACATGGCACTTGCCTGCCAGCTCTCTGAGGAGTGAACTCGTAATGGAATAATGGCCTCTGCCAGCACTTTTGTCTGCCCCTCCAGCCCTCAAGCTGAAGCCAGACAATTCATTTCCACCTCTTGTGCCCCTGGCACCTCTTGAGCTATTGCCCCAGTGCTGGAGCTTAGAGCAAGTGAGTCCAAGCAAGTCTGTGTGCAGGTCCTTTAACAGGAACTCCTAAAACTCTAGGAACACTCCATCTCAGCCACACTCTGGTTTTTACAGCCAGAAGTTATGGACTTTTTATCCCAACACTGGAATGCTTGGTTGGGGGTTGTGATGTGAGGCTGGGACCCCTCACTCCTTAGGGCTCCACAGCCAAGATATCCATTCTGGTTTTTAACCACCACATGGATGTGGGAACAGCCTGTTCTGCATCTCCACCCCTCCTACAAGTATTAAAAGTGGCTTCTTCTTCATGTCCTTCATTATAGGACTTCTGTTCAACTAGATTTCAGGCATTCTGAATTATAGTTGTTCTGTAATGTAATTGTAATTTTGATGTGGTTCTGGGAGGTTCCAAGTATCACATTTATCTATGCTATCTTGACCAGAACTCCCAAACTTTTTGAAATTAAACCACTGCACCCCACAACTTTTGTTATGCTGTATCTTCATTTTGATTCATTTCAAAGTATTTTCTATTCAAATTTGTAATTTCCTCTTTCATCCATTGGTTATTTGAGAATGTCATTTAATACTTTTCCCATATTTGTGAATTTTCTAAATTTCCTTTTTACTGGCTTCTAATCTCACACTATTGTGGCCAGAGAACATACTTTGTATTATTTCCATCCTTTTAAATTTATTAAGACTTATTTCATAGCCTACCATAGTCTATTCTGGAGAATATTCCATGTGCACTTTAGAAGAATATGTATTCTGCTGCTGTTGGGAAAAATGTTCTACAGATATCTATTAGGTTCAGTTTGTTTATAATGTCATTCAAGTCTTCTGTTTCATCCTCTTTCATCATTATAGAATATCCCTCTTTCTCTAGTAATTTTTTTTGTTTTAAAGTCTATTTGTCTGATATCAGTATCACCACCCCAGCTTTCTTATGGTTGATGTTTGCATGATATATTTTTCATATTATTTTACTTTCAACATATTTAATCCTTGAATCTAAAATATGAGGGGAACCCAAGAAAAACAGAATTGCCTTCTGGACGGTGGGCCCCTTGCAGCACAGGCCTCCTCCATCAGGTGAGTGTTCCAGGAACCCATCTGTTTAAGTGTACTAGCTGATGTTGTGAAAGGCTGCATTCCACTTCAGTGGATTTTTTTGAAGCCTCTTTCAGTGTGTTTGCCCATTTCATGATGGGTGGTTTATGAGCACACCTGCCCACACTGTGCTGAGTGTTCAGCAGTTTTTGACCAAAAATAGCATGAGCTCTCTGCCCTACCCTCCCTATTCACCTGATCTCACCCCAAGACACTTTTTTTTATTTCCCCAGATGAAAAAAGTCCTCAAAGAGAAACATTTTGCCAATGTGGAAGAGGTGAAACAAAAAACAGCAGAAGTACTAAAAGGCATGAAAATTGACAAGTTTAAAAACTTGTCAAGAGGAAAAAAACATGTCAATAGGTATATTGCATCAAATGGAAAGTACTTTGAAGGTGACTGAAGTTTAAACATGTAAGAATAGATATACAATTTTTAATAAATAAATTTTGGGTGGTTTTTGGTCCCCCCTCATATGTCTCCTGTAATCAGTATATAGTTAGCTGGTTTTTTTATATAGTCTGCCATGGCTTTTTAAAAATCAGGGCATATGTCAACATTGACAAAAGAAATATGTCTTGTTACATAAAAATAAATTTAACTCATAGAGCCCCTGAAAGGGGTCTATAGTCTGCTCTTTGAGAACTGCTACAAAAATTAGTTATCATATACCATTGCTTATTATTTAGCTTACACATCATGAATTATCTGGAAGTAGACTGATCTGAGCGGAGACTGGCTTGATCCTTTTCCTGGGACCAGCAGAGGAGTGTAGACACGTCCTTCTCTTGGTGGCAGCAGAATTTCAAGGGGTCAAGTGGAGGCAGATCTTTTAAGGATCTACCTTACTATACTGGTCAAAGTAAGTCACATGACCAAACCCAAAGTCAAGGGGCAAAAATATATTCCACTCCTTTAATAAGAGCTGCAAAGTCCAGGCAAAAGCAAGAATACAGGGTATGGTACAGAATGGGGGCCAATGTGTAAGCTATACATAGGTCTACAGTGAAAGCAGAGTGACAAGCTAAGAGCTACTGCAGCGACTAGAGAGAGAGGAGGATGCCTGGGACTAGGGCAACACTGGAGAGCGAGGTCAAAAGCAATTAGATTCGGGTGTGAATTTGGGCAAGTCAGTTCTTCCCTCCAAAACTTTATTTCCTCAACTGTAAAATGATGTTATTATGACAATTAAATGAGATAACGTACATAAAATTTAACTCTAGTAAGCATTTGACCTATGAGGGCTACTAGTATTATCTCTAAAGTGGGGATGATTTAAAAAACTCAAGACTTCTAGTCAGGATCAAAGCACCAGAAGCAGAGGCTGGCACATAAAATATACTCCAATTGTTCATCACTTACATTTTGTCAGCTTTCTAAAATGATTCAAGATTTACAGTAAAAGTCCCTGGCTAGTGTGGCTCAGTGGACTGAGAACTGACCTGTGAACCAAATGGTCACTGGTTTGATTCCCAGTCAGGGCACATGCCTGGGTTTCAGGCCAGGTCGCCATAGGGGGCGCGTGAGAGGCAACCACACACTGATGTTTCTCTCTCTTTCTCCCTCCCTTCCCCTCTCTAAAAATAAGTAAAATCTTTAACTAAAGATTCACAGTAAAAGATTCACTCGTATTAACACTATAACAGCAGGGTGAAAAGCGAAGACCAAGAGACCTGTTTCTTTGACTTAGTCCTTGAAGTGACAGAGCCACTTACAGAAAAGAATTTTAATCACTTCGTTCAGTTACAGAAAGTGTTTTGTTTTTTCTGATAAAGCAAAACACACGTCCCAGAGATCATTCTTTTTTTTTTTAAGATTTTATTTATCTATTTATTTTTAGAGAGGGAAGAGAGGGAGAGGGAGAGAGAGAGAAACATCAATGTGCGGTTGCTGGGAGACATGGCCCGCAACCCAGGCATGTGCCCCGGCCGGCAACCGAACCTGCGATGCCTGGTTCACAGCCCGCGCTCAATCCACTGAGCCACACCAGCCAGGGCCCCAGAGATCATTCTTATTCTGCTACTGTGTGGCTGGGCTGGAGGGAGAAGGTTGGATGGAGTTGGAGGAGGTGCCTCTAGATTAATGTAATTTAGATACTGTTTCCTGGAGATTTCCTTTGTTTGATTTTTTCATCAGCATTTACTCTGCAGGAAGAGACATTAATCCAGCCAGATGATCTAAGACAAGCTCATAGCCTCTCTCTACTTCAGTTTCATCTGTAAAATGGGGATGATAATAACTCAACTACTTCCTCTGAGGACTAATTAAGTTCATAAAATGCACTTACAGGAAAGACTGGCACGGCCAATGCTATGTAAGTCTCTCATATTATTGCTATTATTATTTAATAAAAACTCAGATGTTATTGCCCAGAAATGTAGGCTACAACTTGACAAAGTCAGTGTGAAACAATCTTATTGCTTAGAAAAATCAAGATCTAAATGTCTTCAGGAAACCAGTGCTCAGTTCCAACCTCTAGAACAAGATACGGAATCTATATTTCCTCTCTGATTACTCCTCCCTGATTTGAAAACCATGGGTAATCACGGAGAAAGCCAGGTCTTGCAGCATGCCCAGGCTGCGCATGTTCCTGTCCTCCCCCAGTTCATTCAGCTTGGCCATGTGTACAGTGCTCCTCGAGCTGTCACTAGGAGATAATAAAGATAGATATAGAGTTAGATCTGCAATGCTTAAACAAGGGTTAGTCTTCAGCATCACATTTCAAAGTCTTTTCTTTTAAAGTTAAGGAAACTGTGGCTCAGAGAAGATGAGTAACTTGCCCTGTCAGTGGTAGTACATCCTGCTTGACCCCAACACCTGTGGACTTAACTACAACGCCTTTCCGTGCTCTGCAGCAAAGCTCCCTCATTCATCCCTGCAATCATTGTCTTCTACCTACATCAGGACAGAGTTTGCAAACCCTTCTCTTACCGAGACCTTCTGCCTTGTCCCTCAGAAAGCACAGACAAGAGATGAGTCCCTTACTCCACCTGATGTCTGCCCAGCCCAGGGGCTGGTGAGACAGTCCTCTCTTCATTAATGTAGCCGGAGAACAACCCGGCTTCCTTGCAAGTGCCCATGATGGTGATGCACATGCTGCTCACCAAAGAGTGAAATCCTCCAGCCCAGTGCACATGTGTCTGCTAAGCAATGCCTCCCTCAACTCCATCTCACATTTAGAACACTGGCATCTAGCTCCCTGGCTCACCCTAAGGGCTGAGTGCCATTGCATCTGGCTGCATTGATTTCTGAGAGGAAGTGAGTGTGGCAACCCAAGAAGAGGACTCTGAGGTAACCCACTCTGCAGCATCTACCAGGCAGGACCACTGCCAAATTCAGGACAGCCAGGCACTCTCCTGGGGAGATAAAAACTAGTCTTGGCACCCTGAGTCTGCTTCCTTGACACTTTTCCCTACCTTTTCCAAGGATCCTCAAACAACCCACCTCACCCATCCTCATCTGAGTCTAGCCACTGCAGAGACTGAGGTGGCTGGAAACCTACCATTTTCTTCAGTGAGGCAGAAAGGGAGATTGGAGAATGACATGGAGAGTATGGCATGGCTGTATGGGAAAGAAGGGAAGGAGGGAGCAAAATAATCGATTCTAAGTGCTCAGCATGATACCAGCCACAAGGTGAGAACTCGGAAGGTGTTATCTGTAATAAACTCTTCCTTCTGTTTGAAGCCTGGGTTGGTTCCTTACCCAGCTACCAACCTTTAGCAACTCCCACCAAACATTGCCTCTTGTCAGCCTTCCCCGCCATGCCTCACCCCCACAGAATGCTTAACTCAGGAACAACCTCCCTCCTTCTCTACTTTCCACAATGACCAAGATTTCTTGTCTCAGAAATGGTCTGATCAACTTGTTCACAGGGAGATGCTACCAACTTAGCATCTCTGTATGATTTTAACTGGGCAGGACCCATGGGCCCAGAAATTGCTGACCCCATAGAAAGGAGCACTGAGGGCAGATTTAGGGTCACTGGCTATGGACCAGCATGGGCGTTGGAGCCTCTGCAAAGGCTGTCCCATGGGAGAATCCCCAGTGACGCTGGACACGGAGTCCTCTAGGAAAACCCTCTCTGGGTCAGAGCCCCGAGGAGTGTGATCCCCGTAGCGCAGGCCTGGGGAGGAAACAGCTCCCACAACAGAGCCGCCTGCATCCTGGGCCTTCCCCACAGAGCAGCCTCTTCCTTGGCCCCCGCTGGCCTGTCTCTCTGCATCTGCTCTAAGCCCTGAGATGAGGCCCAGGCTGGGCAGAACTTCTTCCCGGGGTGCCCTGTGTGATTACACCTACCATAAAGCAGCAGCAGCAGCAGCTTGGCACCACAGTGTGGGCTGGGACGACCTCCCCACCACCTTGGCTCAGCCACCTTACCAGCTGTGGGACCCTGGGGGATCCACCTGTCTCTCTTGGTGGCCTCTTCCTGATTCACAGTTGCCTCCCTTCCAGCACTGTTGGGGGGAGCTGGGGAGATAACTGATGGATAACTGCCGGGCATGGCCTGGCTGATATGAATGCTCACAAAAGAACCTGGAGACACCGAGCCCTGGAACACGCCCTGACAAAGACCATCTTCTTCCTGCCTTCTTTGCTCCAAGCCCCGTTTCTGAGGCCTCCTTTTGGGAGCCACCCATCCCTTCGGTTCTAATGAGGATGTGTGAACTCTAAGTCTAGGGGCCGAGAAATAGGGATAAGTGACCATAGCCAAAGCCACAGTACCTGACCCCAGAGGTGAAGGAGGGCATGATGCACTGGGTCTGCTGGGCATCGCTCCTTTTGACTGAAGGAAAGTGACAGGCGAATACTGGCACAAGGGACAGAGGCCAGACAGCAAATCTGCTTGAGGAAACTCACTAGACACAGATGGACTCTGAATCACCAGGCACTGGTGACTCAAAGTCTCAGAGACATTAGCTAATTGCTAAAATGATTACAGGCGACCAGGGATGGGGATCTCCCCTGCCAGGCTGACATGGGGCTCAGGACACTTCCCTGTGCCTTGGCTCAGTGGATAGCTACTGCATCCTGAAGGCAAGGAAAGCAGTAGGTTACTGAATTCTGTGGCTTTAGCTCTAGAACACAACTCGCTTGAAGATCAAGTGACCCAAAAGACAGCCCTAAACATGATAAAGTTACCATTGAAAAGACCCAGAAAGATACTTGAACATTGGATAAAGCTTATGAGTGCTTATATTTGCTTCCTGCCAAAACATATATGTTTACAATGCTGTTAGATAACACAGCAGGTAGAAACATCCAAATGCCTTGCCGATCAAAGCGTGTTCTGTTGACCAGCTACATCAGCATCACCTGGGAGCTGTTAGCAATGCACAGCCTCAGGCCTCACCCCAGGACTCCCAGAATTATGGAATCAAAATCTGTACTTAACAAGACCCTTGGGAGATCTGTATTAACACTGAAGCTTAGGAAGCACTGATTTAATATGCATAACCATTTGCCTGTGATTAAATACTGGAGTTATTTCTAATCAACATTCGTCTACCAAACATTAGCTAAAGGCCTATGATGTCTCAGGCCGTCAAGCCCCAAGGATGCAACTGTAAATGGGAGAGACAAATCTCTGCTGTTACAGAACTGACATTCTCCTGAGGGGAGTCAGAAAATAAACAAAGTCCATGAATAAGATAGTTCCGGGCTGTAGGAAAGGCTAAGAAGAAAATAAACAGGGTGATGATGTTACAGAGTAATGAGGGTGGCCAGAGAAAGCCTCTCTGAAGAAATGGCATCTGAGTTGGGGCTTGAAGAATAGAAAGAATCCAGCCACACCAAGTGCAGCAGGAAAGGTGGAGGGAACAGCAAGTGCAAAGAACCTGAGGCAGCATGCACATGACAGGTCTGATGAACAGAAAGGAATCATATGGCCATAGCCTGGTGCTCAAGAGAAAAGTGGGAGGCAGTGAAATGGAAAATGAGGACCTATAGGACAAGGCAAGTGTGGGTTTCACTCTAACTGCAACAGACACTCATGGGGAATAATTCAGTGAGTGTCAGGATTTTCTAACTGGCTTAAAACAGTATCCTTATTGTTGCTCACGATTCTGTGTGGGGAATGCACACAGGTCTCAGTGGGCAGTTCATTTCTGTTCTGTGGAGTGTCAGGTGGGGAGGCTGGACAACTCGAGGATCTATAACAAGCAGCTGGAGTTACAGTGTCAGCTGTCAGGGGGCCTCTGTGTCCTCCCAGCTGACCTTCCATTATCCCATGCTCTCACCCAAGCTGCTTTACATTGCAGCCAGTTACATTTTTAACAGAATCTCTCTGGCTGCTGAGCGAAAAGAGGATGGTACAGAGGGCAAGGCTGGGAGGAGGGGATTCCTCCCAGCAATGCTGACAAGCTGGTAGTGGCTTGGCCTGGATGGGTGGAGGGCATGGCAGGAACAAGGATGCTGGGGACAGCTTTGAAGTTGAATCAATATGACCTGCTGATAAACTAAATGTCCTGCAGAAAGTTAGGGGAGAATCAGAGATGATTTCCAAGTGTCTAGCCTGAACAACCACATGGATGAGAGCGCCCGATGCCTCTTCCTGAGAGGAGGAAGAAGAGCAGGTTTGACTCAAGGTGGGAGGGTCATAAAACAGAGCTCTGCTTTCAACATGTCTGCTGCAAGAGGCCTCTTAAGCACCGGTGTGGAGGTTTCGTGCAGCCAGTTGGGTGCATGGTTTGGAAGTTGGGGAGAGGTCTGGACCTGAGTGGAGAGCTAACAGTAAAAGCACAGGGGAAAGGTGGTTAGAGAAAAAGGGAGCTTGTAGAAGCAGCCATCGAGGTAGGAAGAAAACCAGGAAAGAGCAACAGTCTGACAGTATGGCAGTATTTTCTAGGAGGACAGTGGGATTCTTCAGTGCAGGGTCTCCTTAAGGCTCCCTTTACAGCATGGAAGATCCTGCTGAATATTCTTGGGGTGCTTGAATATTCTGGGGGTGCTTCAACAGAGAGAGGTGATGGCAGGAATGAAGGCCTTGAGGTAGAATGTGGATGGACCCAGAACTCAGGTGAGGGCTGACCTCAGAGGACACACCTTCCAGAAGGGAAGGTGCAGGTGGATCGGGATGGGAGGGAGGACATGGGGCAGTATCTGTCTGGTCATCTCTATTTTCTCAGTGAAGGCCAGGGTAGAGAGAGATGTGTTTGGGAGGTTTGAGATAAGAGCAACAGTTAGAAAGTCACAGGGAAAAGCCCTGTGCAAGGGGAAACTCGAATTTATCAGCTTAGAGATGTTCCCTTTCTTTTATCTTCACATAATAAATTCCAACAAGTAGGCTTACTGATTTGTACCATATCAACCTCTCATGTGTTCCTTATAACAACTTTGGGAAAGGCAAAGCAGGAACAAAGGTTCAAGCCCAAAAAGGCAGACAGTTTGCCAGAGGCCACAGACAACATTTGAGACAGACAGGAGGACTGGACCCCCGGCAGGCTGAATTCCTGCAGAACGGCCCACTCTGTGCTCACGTCCTCCAGGCTATGATGTCACGTGTCAGTGCAGAACCTCAGGCCTTCCGGGTATCCTTGGGACTGGCACCAGGTCTGTGTCCCCGGCACCTTGTATCTGTCTCACCCTGCTGAGCCACCTCTCTTGGCCATCTTGACCACCCCTGTGTCCTTTCTGGCATGGTCGGTTTAACATGATAGCTGCACATTTCCCCTCTGATCGCCATCTTTCCTTCTAGCCACTGTCAACCAAGTGAGGTGGCAGCTTAGAATCATGACTGAAGACATCTGGATTTAGAGTCAAAACCTCTAGCTCAAGTTTTGGATCTGCTTCTGGTCTTGAGAAAGTTACTAATGTTACTTACCCTCTTTGATCTCCATTTCTTCCCCTTTAAACCGTAACAGCAGTCGTTGTTGCCGGGGTAGTGCAGAGGCATCTTATGGAGATGAAACAAAGTGATGCATATGAAGCCCTCAACACAGGGCCTGACCCATGGAAAATATTCAATAAATATTCAATTAATAGTAGATTATAGAGGAAAATCAATTCACATTGAGACAGTTACTTGAGACTTAATATTTGAGATCTCAGGACCCACAGAAAAATAATATCAGGTGCATTCATATTTTTATATCGACATATAAAGAGAGCAGGCTCATTGTTGGCACTTAATAAATCACTATGTGTGTGGTTATCAGTGGTTCAGAATCACCTGCTGGGCTTGTTAAGAATAAAGGATGCTCCAGTCCCACTGCAGACCTGACGAATCAGACACTCAGGGCATGGCCTGAGCATCTAAAAGCACACATACACATACATGCAAGTTCACAGGGATTCTGGGGCTCAGCTGGACTGTGAAAAACATTTCAACAACAAAATAGGGATGATAATGCATTCATAAAGCCACAATTAAGAAATTCTATCATATTTTGTAAAGAAGAAAACAAAAATAACTAAATACAAGAAATCCAGGACAGATGTCCTGACACTTAATTCACAAATAAATAAAAAGCAAACTCAGTTCTGGTCATGGTGGAGGCATAGGTTAACACGACTTACCTCTTCACACAACCACAGCAAAACTTTACAGCAAGACTACAAAACAAATTTCACCCAGAATCGTCAGGGAATAAATCAAGTCATATGGAAGTCTGACAACCAAGGAATTAAAGAAGTCACATTCATCCAGATGGGTAGGAGGGGTGAAGCCACACAGAGAGGCATGGAGATTTGGAACAGGCATTCCCACATCCACATGTGGTGGATAAAAATCAGGAGGGATACCTCAGGAGTGAGGGATCCTAGCTCCACACCAGACCACCCAGCCCAGGGTCCCAGTGCCAGGAAGATAAGTCTCCCAAATTCTAGCTGTAACAACCAGTGGGGATGGGGTGGTGGAAGAAACTGCAGGCTTCTCAGGAGTCTCCTCTTAAAGGACCCACAACAGACTTAGGACTTATGCAGATTCATTCCCTCTGGGCTTCAGCACTGAGGCAGCAGCTAGAAGGGCACCAGTGGCATATAGGGAGGAAATGAAGTGTCTGGCATCAGGGTGAGTGCCAGGGAATAGCTTCCTCCTGGACAAAACTCCAGAGATCAGGCAGCAGCATTATCCCCTTGCTGAACCATCCCCCACACAGAGCCACAGTGCAGTGACACCACATCAGAGACTCCATCAACCTGGTTCACCTGGGTTGCCCCACCCTGGCAATTACCTAAGGCTCCACCCCATACAACTTACCCCTGTGCTTTTCTAAAATAGGCCACACTATTAAAACAGGGAGTTGAAGCACCTCTACCTAATACATAGGGGGGGGGGGAAACACTGGGAGGCTGTTAAAATGAGGAAACAAAGCCAGGTGGCCCAAATGAAAGAACAGAAGAACTCCAGAAAAAGAAGTAAATGAAATGAAGACAAGCAATCTATCAGATGCAGGGTTCAAAACAGCAGTCATTAGGATGCTCAAGGAACTCATTGGGTACTTTGCCTGCATAAAAAGGACCCAGGCAGAAATGAAGGTTACACTAAGTAAAATAAAGAGAAGTCCATAGGGAACCAACAGTGGAGGGATGAAGCCAAGAATCAAATCAATGATTTGGAATATAAGAAAGAAAAAAATCATGCAATCAGAACAGCAAGAAGAAAAAAGAATTCCCCCAAACAAGGATAAGCTAAGGAGCCTCTGGGACAACTTCAAACACACTAACATTTGAATCATAGGAGTGCTAGAAGGAGAAAAGAAAGAGCAAGAAATTGACATTTTATTTGAAAAAAATAATGAAAGAAAACTTCCCCAATCTGGCAAAGGAGATAGACATACAAGTCCAGGAAGCACAGAATGTTCCAAACAAGATGGACACAAAGAGGAACACACCACAGCACATCATAATTTAAATGCCAAATATTAAAGATAAAGAAAGAATCTTAAAAGCAGCAAGAGAAAAGTAGAGAGTTACCTACAAATGAGTTCCCATAAGACTGTCAGCTGACTTCTCAAAAAAAAAACTTTCCAGGCTAAAAAAGACTGGCAAGAAGTATTCAAAAGCAAGTGATGAAAAGCAAGTAATGAAAAGCAAGGACCTACAAGCTAGATTACCCTCTCCAGACAATCTATCATTTAGAATAGGAGGGCAGATAAAGTACTTCCCAGACAAGGAAAAGCTAAAGGAGTTCATCACCACCAACCCATTATTATATGAAATATTAAAGGAACTTATTTAAGAAAAATAAGATTAAAATGGCAATAACTTCACAACTATCAACAATCAAATCTAAAAAACAAACTAAGCAAACAACCAGAACAGAAACAGAATCAAAGATATTGAGATCATTTGGAGGGTTATCAATTGGGAGGGGGAAGTGGGAGAATGGGGGAAAGGTGCATAGATTAAGAAGTACATGTTGGTAGGTACAGAATAGACAGGGGATGTTAAGAACAGTGTAGGAGATGGAGTAGCCAAAGAACTTACATGTAGGACCCTTGGACAAGAACTAAGGGAGAGGGGGGGTGTTGTCAGAGGTAAAGGAGGCTACCGGGTAGAGGGTGGCAAAGGGGAAAAATTTGGGACAACTGTAATAGCATAATCAATTATGTATATGTATATGTGTGTGTGTATATATATATATGTATATATATCCCAGTCCTGGCCAGGTGGCTTAGTTAGAACATCATCCGTACAACCAAAGGTTGCGGGTTTCATTCCCCGTCATGGAGCATATCAGAGGCAACCAATCAGTGTTTCTGTCTCACATCAATGTTTCTCTCCCCAACCCCCATCTTTCTCTCTCTCTAAAATCAATAAATATATCCTTGGGTGAGGATTAAAAAAACAAAAAGCCATTAAGACACAGGTAAAAGAGGCATCATCAAACATCAGAGTTTGTAATGGGGATGGTATAATGTGGAATATTCACTTGAAAAACAAGTTTACACTGTTTTAATAGCCTTCAATATATATAAATGACTTTTGCTTCAGCAATCTTATTCCTGTGTATTTATGGTAAGTCAATAATTTAAAAAAGAAAAAAGATGAGGAAAAGTATTTATTGCAATATTTTCTAAAATAGCATAAAAGTAGAAGCAACCCCAAAATCTAAAAACAAGAAAGTAGTTATACAAATTATGGTACACTAAATTGATATAATATTATGTAGCCATAAGTTATTATGAAGTATATATAACATAGAAAAAAGAAACTTCATGATGTGTCGAGTTAAAAACCTCATACTTCAAAATGAGACTTGGGCTAAACACAACTATACATGAGTGCATGGGGACAAGAACTGCAAAGGACGCATTAAACTGGAAAAACCCAGGATTCTTTTAAAATTTATACTTGCACAGCAAATACTTCTAAAGGTTAGAAGCATCTGTCTCTTCTTACTTGACTTTCTTTAAGTTTGGTTTCTATGAACACTGGGGTGCATAGGTCCTTTGGAATTGGTATTTCAGAATTCTTAGGGTATGGATGGAACTGGAGAGCATTATGCTCAGTGAAATAAGCCAGGCAGTGAAAGACAAATACCATATGATCTCACCTATCAGTGGAACCTAATCAACAAAACAAACAAGCATGCAAAACAGAACCAGAGACATTAAAGTAAAGACCAAACAGACAGTAACCAGAGGGGAGGGGGAAGGAGGATAACAGAGGAAAGAAGGGGAAGGGTAGTCAAGGAACATATATAAGGGACCTGTGGACAAAGTCAAAGAGGATAGAGTGTGGGCGGTGGGCGTGGGTGGGGTGGAGGAAAATGGTGGTGGGAAAATGGAGACAACTATACTTGAACAACAATAAAAATAAATACATACATACACACATACATAAAAATAAGTTTGATTTGACGGATAAAAAGCTTATTCCTAGAGAAGCAGTCATTGTAATGAAAGTGTATGTGAGTAATTTTTTGAGATTAAAGTTTTTCTTAGAAAAATAAGTTTGCTTTGACTCATACACTGTTTTAAGCAAGTCTGCATTAATAATTCCATGTTCAATTTATCCTGTCATGACCCATCAGCTCAGCTTCCTTCTCGGGCTGCAGGCCAGCCAGTTACTTCCTTTCTCAGTGGAGCAGACTAGAAACCCTCTTTTTTGGACAAAAATATGTGTCTCTGGCTCTTCATCCTTTGGGAGCTTCTGCATGGCAGATGCCTCTTCTTCATGTGTCCTGGTAAGGTGATCAGTCTGATACTTTTGAGCTAACTCAACCTCTCCCTCTGCCCTGTCTCTGGTACCATGTGAGGTGCCCAGGCTGGGTGGGTCCAACCCCACCACTGTCCTCATGAAGCCAATAGTTTAATAGAGGCCCTAAGACAAGTTCTCAAATAACGATGATAACATGGCAGACTATGATAAAGGTCATCAGAGAAGTCAACAAATCAGTACTGGCAGATCAATTAATTATTAACTAATTACAGTGACCCTTGAGTAATACAGGGTTAGAGGTACTGAACCCTGTGCAGTTGAAAATCCACATGTAACTTTTGACTGCAAAAACTTAACTACCAATGGCCTTACCAATAATATAAACAGTCGATTAACACATATTTTGTAAGTTACATGTATCATATACTATAGTCTTACAATAAAGTAAGCTAGAGAAAACAAAATGTTATTAAGAAAATCATAAAGAAGAAAAAATATATTTACAGTATTTATTGAAAAAAAATCTGCCTATAAGTAGATCTGCACAGTTGAAGAGACCAAGCAGGAAGCAGGAAAATGAGCCTGTGTAGTCAAAAAAAAACCTGTTTCTTTTTTTTCTAATAGTAGTCTCTCCACTGTGGTCTCTTTTCCTTTCTTTCCTTCAAATCACCCTGAAAGGCCACACTCCTATTCCAAGGCAAGCTGCTTTTGCCCAAACATTTTGGGAGCTGGCACCTTCCCTTGAATAACCCCCAAAAAGAGACAATGAATCATTGCCAGAATCTCTTTGGTGCACGTCCTAGCTGTGCTACTTATTAGTGAGGAGACTCAGGGCAACTACTGATCCTCAATGAGCAAATTTTCCCCACGTGTACACGGTGTGATGTGACCAGTTCGCAGAGCTGTGGTGAGGACACGTGATACAATGGGTAACAAAGCACTGTGCGAACATGAATGGTCCTGGTTCGGCTTGGAACTATAAGAAGCTGTTCAAGGTCTAGAGATTGGAACAGGTAAGTGGTCAAACTGAGGTGCAGGGGAGGTGGTTGAATAAAAACTAAAATGGAGTGAGCTGATTTCCTTAAGAGGCAGGACTATGGCTTGGAAGGTGGGCTTTTATGTATACATATTTTGAGTAAATGCAGCATCATTGGAACAAACACAGAACCTCCAAGAGGTCTACCCTTTTTTTTCTTAGAATTCTTATATATTTTTAAAAATAACCATAATTTTCTACCTAAAAAGTAACCATAATTTCTTAATATCATCAGATATTTGGAAAGGGTTCTAATTTTCAGAAGTTTCTCTATAGTAACAGTTTATGTGAACTGTGATTCAAAAAAATCTACACATTGAAATTGATTTTTTTAGGTCTCTTTTAATTTACAGGTTTCCCCTCACTCACCCCCAAAAACAATTTATTTGTTGAAGAAAGTGATGTCTTTTCTTATAGATTTCCCACAAACTGGATTTTGCTAATTGTGATATTCTTCTGTCTTCTGAATTTCCCATAAATTGGCTGTGAGTTTAGTGCAAAGATCAGCAAACTGACCTGTAGGCCAAATATAGCCCGTGGCCTGTCTTTGTAAATAAAGTTTTATTGAAACACTTCCATATCCATTTGTTTACATACTATCTATGACTGCTTCTGTGCTTCAATGGCAGGGTTGTGTAGTTACAGCAGAGGTACTCCACAAAACCCAAAGTATTGCCATCTGGCCCTTTACAGAAAAGATTTGTTCGCTGCTGATTTGGAGGCTTAATGAAACTCAGATATTATTATTATTACTATTATTATTATTATAGGTAGCATGTGGGCTTCCATTAGGAAGCACAGAAACACCAGTTCTCTCTTTTTTGCCATGTTAGCAGCTATGCCAGCTGCTCAGGGCATAGATTCACTAAATCACAGGGGCTGCCACATGGTAAGAGGTTTCTTCACTTGTTAGCTGGAATGCTTCTATAAAGAGAAATATTCCCTCACCTACTCTTAGGTTAGCCAGAGCTAGAGTTCTGAAGACAGAACACAATGCTTGATTCTTCCCTTTTTTTCACTAGTGTTCAAAACAGTAAGTTGGTTCCCTAGCATCCTCTCAGGATGATCAATTATTTTTTGTTTAAGTTTCATTATGAACCCATATTTTAATGTATTTGAAAACTGTTCATCCATTGCAGTTGTTGTCCTTGCTGATGGTCATCTGCAGCCAGTGGCAGCCTGTTCAACACTGTCCTGAGACCTTCTGATATAAACCTAGTCGTCTTCACGAGCTTCCTTGCTATCTAGAGTGAACAGCATTCATCCATCTGCTCACATGGACTCGGTCACATGTAGTCTGGTGGGGTTCTTGGTTTTAAGTCTTATGACTACATTCACACCACAGCCTGGAGAAGGGGGTGCTGTCACTCTCATTGAACTGACTGCCTCCCAGGGGCGACTAATCAAAGTCGGCTTTTTAAGGTACACATTTTATTTTGAAAATCATATGTAAAATATGGTAAGCCAATTGGAAGAAAATCTATTTTTATTCATAGCTTTCCCCCATTCCTCTCACTGTCTCACTGTCTCCCAGGGAGAACCCCCACAGAGCTGCAGAGTGGAGTGCCATAGTCATGGGCAGGGGCCCCACCACACTCTGCCCACCATGATGGGAGCACAGGGCATCCTGACGGTCCAGTCACACAGAAGCCACGCAGGACCCTCTCCCTCCTGCTGCCTGCTCGCTCTTCCTCTCAAGGGATCATATCAGGGAACTCATGTGACCCATGGGGTACCTAAATTTGAGGGTGCATTCATTGGTTTCTTCACACTGAGAAAGAGGAGGAGGAGGAATGGAAAGGGAGAAGGAAGAGAGACCTATCTCATACACAGTACAAGATCTGCCACAGGCTTTAACAGCTGGTCTCTCCTGTAATCCTCACAGCAACTTGGTAAGAGAAATGCCTTGACTACTGATCTGGTTTTACAGATGGAGAGGGTAAAGGCCTGAGGACAAATGGCTTACTCAAAGTCACATGCTGGTAAGTGGCAGAGTCAGTCTTAAACCTAAGCATTCTGCCCTTAAGTCCAATGTTCTTCCCATTCCCCCTCACCCAGTCAACACCATCATTTCGCAGTGACACTGAAGCCAGTCAGGAAGCTTGTCTTTACCCAAAAATAGATTGTAGCTGTGATGGGCCAGGTGCAGAAGAACACGTGTGTGTGCGCACAGAATTAGGTACCTAGTCTGGTCCCACAGGTGGGAGGGGATCCTAGAAAGGTTTCCATGGGGGAAGGAAACTGAAGCTAAGGCCCAAAGAGTGAGGTGGAGTTGGACAGGTGAAGAGGAAAAAAGGACAATCCTCTTGCAGGCCAGCGTGCCTGAAGGCCTTGAGATTCGTGGGGAATTATGATGACCACAGATCCTTTGCCACCCCTCCTACAAAAAGGTGGCACCTATTTCTCTTCCCCTTGAATCTAGCCTGACCCTGTGACTTGCTTTGATCTACAAACACAGCAGAGGTAACATCTGGTGACTTCCAAGCTTTGGCAAGTTTGAAACACTCCCCTTGGGGGCCCAACCTCCCTGCTGCGAGAAGCTCAGGCCACAGGGAAGGTCATGTGGTGAAGTGAGCACAGCCCTCTGTGATAGTTCATTTTTTGTGCCAACTTGACTGGACAGTGGGGTACCCAGACTGTCACTCAAACATTATGCTGGGTGTTCCCGTGAGGGTGTTTTTGGAATAGAGGAACATTTGCATCGTAGACTGAACAAAGCACACCACCCTCCCTAATGTGAGTAGGCCTCATCCAATCCGTTGAATGCCTGACTAGACTCAGAGGATGACAGATCCTTTCCTACCTGACTGCCTTCAAAATGGGACATTGGGTTTTTTCCTGCATTCAGACTCAAACTAAAATAGCTGCTTTTCCTGGGTCTCAAGCTGTCTGCCTTTGGAAGAAACTAAACCATTAGCTCTTTGGGTCTCAGGCTTTCACACTCAAAATGGAATAACACATAGGCTTCTTCAGGCTCCAGCTTGCCAACTTACCCTGCAGATCCTGGGACTTACTTGCCTCTATAAACATGTGACCCAATTCTTTATAATAAATCTCTTTCTGTACACACACACATCCTACTTGTTGTTTCTCCGGAGAACTGATACAGCCTCCAACTGACAGCCTCACCCACGCTCTCTGCCACCAGCCACGTGAGGGAGCCATCTCAGCCATCCCAGCCTTCCAGCACATCCAGACAGCTGGAGCCAGCATCACACGGAACAGCTGAACCACCCAGCGGAGCCCAGTCAACCCAGAGAATTGGGAGAGATAGAAAATGGGTGCTGTTGTTCTAAGTCCCCATGTGTTGGATGGTCTGTAATGCGGTGATAAACAACAAAACAAGGGGCTGGGAGTTGGAGTGTGGGAGTGACACGGCCAGGGTAAGTGGAGCAGAGCACGCACAGAGGGGCAGAGTAGTGGGCAGTGCCAGATCACGACGGGTCTCGTAGGCATGGAAGTTTTAGCTCGGATTGTAAACGTTTCATTTGCATTTATTTTCCCCTTTCTGTTCCTACTTGTCTGTCTTCTCATCTTTAGCTTCAGGTTTGTTATCAAAGTGCTGTTTGGAATCAAACCCCAGGAATTCACCACTGTCAACACAAGTGTGAACAACCTCATCATCACTACTGCAGGTTGGAATTTTTAGTTCCAAGACACCAAGAAACTTATATGCATAAAAATGTAAATTCCTTTCTCAAAAACTAAAAGGTCTCTATCTATCATTTTCATGGATTCAGAAAAACTGAAGCTTTCCAACTCAAGGTATCCAAATCATTTCCGATCTCAAACTCAGACCTTTCCAGATAAATGCTCCATTAACGTGGAATCTTCCCCTTCCCCTTTTCCCTATGGGTTGTCTAAGTTTCCAAGTTTAAGCCCAGAGGAAGGGGATTGAGTCCCAGACTCTTTTCTGTTCCTACTTATAAACATTCTTCCCCTGAGTCTTGGAAACTAGACTCCTCTATTCTGGGACATGACCATGCATTTCTTGTCCAAAGCTCACGTTCCTTGGGCCCACCTCCCCTCCCATGACCCTCTTAGAGCCCTGAAAGTCTTGTCTGCCTCCTACACACCATTCTGGCATATAAAGAATTCTGTGAAATGGCCTCTGGTAAATCAGCTGAGCCACCTCCCTCAGCCACTCCATCCCTCCAGTGCTCAGGTAACCTGTTGGACAATGCAGCTCCTTTACAAGCAATGCAAGCTTCTGGGTTGTACCTGAGGAAGCCAGGGAGTGGATATTTCTTCTCTGATATACTCCCCCAAATCTGTCTGGGAGTACTGGGGTGGGGGGTTTCTCAGGTTATGTATAACCTCAGCCTTATCCTAGGGTTTGGTTTGTGAAAGGAGTGCTGGGAACTTAAAAGTATCTAAAACCTGATCACCTCCCCTCTGATGCTTCTCTTCTGGCGAGCTGCAAACTCTTATTTCCCTCGGAAGACTTCACAGGTCTATGGTATAACACTATCCTCTGAGTCCTTCCAATTCTTGATACTTAAAAACCAAGTTTTACAATGAAAGAAGAGAGAAAAATTAATCCCCTTTCTCAAAAATTTGATTCTTCTGATTGAAAATCATGGCTTTCAAGACTATCCTCTCTGCTATAGATTTAGAAGAATTTGACTCAACTTTCTGTGTTTCCATATATGAAAGTGTACATGGAAAGCCCTTACTGCTGCTTAAATGATGGTAGAAAGAATAGTCATTAAAGGAATGGAAGAGCCCTGGCTGGTGTGGCTCAGTGGATTGAGTGCTGGCCTATGAATCAAAAGGTTGCTGGTTCAGTTCCCACTCAGGGCACATGCCTGGGTTATGGGCCAGGTCCCCAGTCGGGGGTGTGCAAGAGGCAACCACTTCATGTTTCTCTCTCTCTCTCTCTCTCTCTCTCTCTCTCTCTCTCTCTCTCTCTCTCTCCCCCTCCCATCTCCTCTCCCTAAAATAAAAATTAAATTTAAAAAATAAAGGAATGGAAGAAAATAAAGTTTAGAAACATCATTCTATTATAGTTTTCTCTATATTTGATGCAAGCATCAGAAGGAACCTAGAGATTACATAGTATAATTTATCTCTTGGCTCCAATTCCCACCCACCAATTTAGAAGATGAAAGTACTAAACCCCAGGGAGGTCAAAGCTGGGTTTGTATCCTCCATCTCTAAATGTGTATCTCATGAAACTAACACAACTCTTCTCAGGCCATTTTATCCCAGTGTCTTCCAATTCATTCTCAATTTTGTTTCGAAGCAGATCTGTATCCAGAGATCCTCTTTGAAACATTGTCTGGTTGTGACAATAACGTACAACTTGTTGATGTCCCATGAAACAGATCTTTTTTGGAGGAGCCCCAAGTGCTGTCAGAAAAAAAAAAAATCTTTGAGGTTAAACCGGGGATAGCAAATACATTTAATCCTTTGGACCAAATCTAATTGACTGGATACATTGAGTTGAGAGGGATTGGAAGAACTCTTTCAGTCTCTTCAGGAAAAAAAGCAAGGAGACTGATTACCAGTTTCTGTGTGGGTGTGTTGGGAAACGGGAGTAGAGAGGTAGAGTACCAGAATGCACGCCTGATATCTGATACTGCCGAGACAAAATGAGTGGTATTTATAGGAGATTCAGAGAAAGGAGCCATTAAAGGGTCTCTGATGAGTTAAGGGCAGTAGCTCAAAAGAAGTCTTATCATATATTGAAGAGAAGAATAAAATGAAGTTAAAATAAATACAATTTCCACCAAAAACAATCCCTTAAGTGTTCTACTTCTTTCCTCGCAAAAATAAACAAGCTGGGTTCAGATGTAGAAAGTCTCTCTCTCTCTCTCTCTCTCTCTCTCTCTCTCTCTCTCTCTCACACACACACACACACACATATATCAAAAACCATCACTAAATAGCCTCCCCCCTCAAAAAAACTCCCAGATATCATAATTTTTAAAAACTCATTAGAGAGAATACAGACAAAATAAATATAAATGAACTAAACTCCAGAAATTGATGTACCCTTCATAGAAGAGAAGAAACCTACAGCTGCCCCATACCTGGTGGGACTAGGGGAGAAAGGGCAATCCTCCATGGACATGGGTAAAGAGAAGCTAGCTGAACTCACAGCAGACTTTCAAGCAAGGTGTTTGGGCTGGTGTAACTGATCAGAATCCTAAAGAGTCCAACCTACATAGGCATGACTCATTAAATCACTGGCCATTGGTGTTTGAGTCAACCTCCAGCCCCCTTTTCCTCCTCAGAAATCAAGGGGTAGGATCAGGGCAGGATATAACGTTACAATTGATGGTTGGTTCCCCGGGCAACCAGCCCTGACCCTTAGGTGGATTCCCAAAGTCATCTCGTTAACATAAACTCGGTTGTTATGAACTGGGCTTGTTATGGATAATAAGACACCTTTTCCTCATTTATGGCTCTGAAGTGATTTTAGGAACCGAGGACAAGAGACCAAATATAACAAAAGATGCTTCCATTCCTCCCATAACTCAGGAAATTCCAAGGGCTTCAGAGACGATCATTATGAAGACCAAATATATATGAGAAATATACTTTGGTGATCTGAATGACCAACTACATATTTCTTATAAGTCCCAATACCATAGGCGTCAACCCCACAGGTCCAAGAAGCTGACTGCGTAAAATCCAGGCTGGACAGATACAAAGAAACCACATTTAGGCATGTCATAATCATTGCTGAAAATCAAAGCCTGAGAGCATATTTTAAAAAATACCCCAAGTAAAAAGACATTCCATATACAAGGGAACAATTCCACTGGTGCCTGACTTCTCACCAAAACAGTGGAGGCCAGAAGACAACAGAATATCTTCACAGTGCTAGGAATAACATAAAGCAGTTTACCCAGAATTCCATAGCCACTGAAAATATCCTTCAAAAAGCAAGGCAAAGTAAGACTTCTCAGCAGTCAAAAGACGGTCTCTCTTTCAACTTGAAAGTCACCTCTAGCAGACACCTACACAGCACAGCAGCAAATGCCAGAAAAAGTCTTTACACTGACAGGAAATGATACAAGATAGAACTAGATCTTCAGAAGGAAATGATGAGCAGTAGAAAACGTTAGTATCTGGACAGGTATAAAAGGTTTTTAAAAATTATACTTCTAAAAAAATATAAATAAATGAAATTATACTTCTTTCTTTGAAGGGCTACTGACTTACAGCAAGAACGCCACGAGAGCAGTGTGCTTTGAGGACTAAGGCAAATGTAGAAGTAAAACATGAAATGGACTCGAAGAGCAGGAGAGGCGGACGGAAAACGACACTGTTGCAGTTCTCTACAGTATTGTTTGAAAGCAGTCTACGCTAATTTAACATATGTGTTGTAATCTCTAGAACACCTTTGTTATTAAAAAATAACAAAGAGGTATAGCTGAGAAGTCAATATAGGAGATAAAATGGAATTCAACACACACACGGTAGGAAACAAGATATAGAGGAAAACAGAACAAATTAAATTAAAAGAAAACAAAACAAATATCAATAGGGGCAACTTAAACACAATCATATCATAATGACATTTTGTATAAACAGATTAAAACTCCATCATGATTAAATGATATTTTTCTCATAAATGCGAAGTTGGATTAACATTTGAAAATCAATCATGGTAAGTGTATTAATTACCTAATGCTGCATAACGAATTACCTTAACGTTTAGTGCCTTAAAACAATAACCATTTATTATCTCCGTTTCTGTGGGTTGGGACCTAGAAGTAGCTTAGCTGTTTCTGGCTCAGTATCTCTCACCAGTTGCAGTCAAGGTTGTGGCAGGTGCTGTTTAACTCCTCTGGGCTTGGAAGGTCTGCCTCCAACATGGCTCACTCACATGCCCGGCAAGTGAGTAGAGTTATTGGGAGCAGTGCAATGAGTGGGGAGCCCCAGGGAAACTCGGAGGGGTGGAGAAACCCCAAAGACAGTGCATGTGTGCGCCGCCCTGACAACCAGAATGAGGCACGCGTGACATAGCAAAAGAGGCCATGGGACCAGCACCAAAAGCTCCCATCTGCTTCTCTCCCATCTACTTCCGCTGCATGAGGGCTATGGGGGCAGTTATGAAAAGCGGAGCATGTGGAAAACACGTGCTTTTGCTCCCCTATCCCCTGGCTGGTGGGTCCAAAGCTGGGGGCTGAGGTTACTGGGCTGACGGGTGTAGGAGACCGTTCTGCGTGGCGTGGGCCCAGCTCCCACTGGGAGATACACAGGACCCACGCCCACGCATAGGTTCTTCTGTGAGGAATCAGGCCTACAATGTGCCTAGGCCGCTTTGAGACTTGCTTTTGCTAAAACTCCCTCACCCTGAATTGAGGCAGAAAATGTTTACTACAAAGTAACTTCCTAAAATCCATGCTAAACCTTCCAATGATGAGTGTAACCAGTTCAACTACTTTTCCCTTTTCATTTGCAAATATCCTTCTTCTGTGATGTGATTAGCGGCATTGGCTCCTTTGTTTTCTATAAAAGGTAACCACCTAAAATGAACCTGTGCATAGTTAATGAGGACCATCATGTAATGTGCCCAGAAAAGAAAACAGGCCTGTAATGACGAAGGCCGAGGCTTTTGCTCCCCTTGAGAGAAGAGCCATGCTCACCCTTTTCCTTCACAGGGTTCGGTAGTCCGTGTGAATGTCTCATGTCTCATTCACAATGTGGCGGACCCCACAAACTGAGATCCTCATCAGACAGGCCTTGCCAGGATGATTCCCTATGTCCGTGTGAGCAGTCCGGGACCTGCCTAGCCAGGATCACAGCAGGTTCCAGTATGAGGGTGGAAGGAGGCTCAGGCCATCGGGCTCAGGAAGCGTGATTAGCAAGCCCCATGCCCCTTTCCCAGATGGGAAGCTGTGGTGGCTGCCACCCACCTGTGGCCCATGCCAGTGCAGGCCTATCAGGTACAGCCCCAGCACAGGTGGGGTACAGGCCCCACACCCCTCCCTGAGTGGTCTGGGCCTAACCAGGAGCACTGCAGCCTCTAGGCTGGTAGAAACCGGGGAGGCAGCGTGGGCCAGTGGTTTCCCAGAGGTGGTGTGGTTGGGTGGCAAGCCCTGCACCCCTCCCCCAGAGTGAAAGCTGTGAGAAGCTGACCTGTTGGTCACCCACCACCCACACTGCACTCCCCCAGCAGGAAGGAGCTCCCATCAGGAAATCTGCCATGCATATTTTAAATAAAAAATTCTGTTTTCCTTTCCACCGGACTCTGTCTCCAGAGTTTTTGGCTATGGGCAGCGAGCAGTAGGACCCCACTGGTTGTTTGATTACAGTGGGACTTCATTCCTCAACATGTGGATCTCTTAGAACTCCCTGAGTGTACTTACAACATGGCATCTGCCTTCACCCAGAGTGAGAGATCCTACGGAGAAAGGACAAGGAGAAAACCACAGCACCTCTTATAACCTAGTCTTAGAATTGTGTCACACGGTTATTTCCACCATATGCTATGAATTACAAATAGTGATTAAGTCTAGCACATGCAAGCAGAGGGAACTTAAGCTCTAAATCTTAGGCTTCAACTCTTAAAGAGAGGAGTATCAAATAACTTATAAACATATTTTAAACCATGATAGTAATGTACTAGATCAATGATTTCAACCAGGGATGATTGTATCCTGCAGGGGGCATTTAGCAATGTCAAGATATTTTGGTTTTCACAACTGGGTCATTACTAATGGTATCTAGCAATACCAGCCGGGCATACACTAAGTATCCTACAATGCACCCTTACATTAGAGAGTGTTCCAGCCCAAAATACTAATAATCATCTCAACAGATGTAAAAATAACATTTAACAAAACTCAACATTTATTCTTGATTAAAAAAAAAAACTCAGCAAGTGGGAGTAGGGGGAACTTAACAGGATAAAGGACCTCCAGCTAACATCACATGTAATGATAAAATATGTGGGGCCCATGGACATGGCCCTTCCCCCTCCCATGACTGAGAGCTGATGAGGGGGCCCCTGGCCAGAAGGAATGTGTATTGTTCTGGAAATGTATCCTAACTTCCTCCTTACCATCTTTGGGAGTGGCTTCCTGTCCTGGGACCGCTTCTCGACCTTTTCTTTACACTTAGGTAACGCAGTTTAGAGTCACGCATAGGACACACGCCTTCTTTGGCTGGGACCCCTTAAAACAAGTCTCGGACACAGAGATGCAGTCCTGCTTGCCAGCCCACTGCCGCCACTCTGTAATGTGAGGAATACAGGCAATGCCTATTCCACTCGGTCCTCCTTGAGGACTTTTTGGCTTATCTGAATGAACAGTTGAGATCCCCAGACTCAACCTCCTGCATTAAAAATATTAAACCCTTTTCACCTAAGATTGATAATAGGCAAGATTTATGCCCTCACTAACTTTATTCAGCATTGTAGTAGAGTCCAAGCCAGGGCACTAGGTCAAGCAAAAGAAACAGAAGGCATAAATATTGGGAACAAAGTAAAACTGCCTTACTCATAGTCCACAAAGCTACACATATAATACCCATGGTTCTTACACCAAGAGCACAAAAAGAACCAAAAACTAGATAAATTTTAAAGTAAGAAGGTTTGTGCTTCAAAGGGCACTGTCTAAAAAAGTGGAAAAAACCTACAAAATATGTTTGTATATTATATATCTAATAAGGGATTTGTATATAGAATATTTTAAAAAAACAACTCAATAAAAAAAGGCAATTATTAGAGCCATGAAAATGAATGATACATACCACCAATATGTACGAACCTTAAAAAATATACAGAGGTGGGAAAAGTAGGTTTATGGTTTGCCTGGAAACTAATACAATAATTAATAAATAATAATACAAGTATAATCAGTTTCACATACAAGTGTAAAGCTACTTTTGTATACTAAAAAACCCACTCCTGTATACTACATGAAAGAGGCCAGTCACAAAAGACCACATATTGTATCATTCCGTTCTTGTGAAATGTTCAGAATAGGACAATTCATAGAGATAAAAAGGAGACTGGTGGCTATCTACGGCTGGGAGGTGCAGTGGGAAGAGCACAGGGAATGACTGCTAATGGATATGGATTTGGGGGTGATGAAAATGTTCTAAAACTGAATTGTGGGGATGGTTGCACAGCTCTGTGAATATAATAGATTTTTAAAAGATTTTATTTATTTAATTTTAGAGAGAGGGAGAAGGAGAGGAAGAGAAATATTGACGTGAGAAACATACATTGCCTCTCACATGACCCTAAATGGGGACCTGACCCACAACCCAGACATGTGTCCTGACTGGGAATCGAACTGGCAACCTTTTGGTTTGTGGGACAATGCTATATCTGCTAAGCCACACCAATCAGGGCTAAGACTTCACTTTAAATGTGTGAATTAAATTATTTAGTTTAATTCATGTAAATTATTTCAATAAAGGTGTTTTTAAAAATTCTATGAGTCTGTTTTAAAGTTACTAGAGCTAAGTGATTTAGCAGTTTCAGGACACAAGGTCAATACACAAAAATCAATTATATTTCAATATACTAGCAACAAGCAATTGGAAAATAAAATTCCAAAAACAAATACCATTTACAATAGCATCAAAATGCTAGCCAAAATCAAATATCCAAGATTAAATCTAATGAATGGTATTCAAGAGCTATAAACTGAAAAATTTCAAAAGATTGCTTTGTAAAATTAAAGTAGCCCTAATTGGAAGACTCAGTATTGTTTAAGATGTCTAGCCACTCTAAATTATTCTGTATATTTAACATAATTTATATCAAATATAAGCAGCTTCTTTTGAAGAAATAGGCTGATTCTAAAATTAACATTGACATAAAAATGATCTAAAATAGTCAAAACAAATTTGAAAATGAAGAACAAAGTTGGAAGATTTTTGACTACCTGATTTCAAGACTCACTATAAAAGTTCAGTAATCAAGACAGTGTGATGCTGGTGTAAGGATAGGCAAATAAATAAGTGGAACAGAATAAGAAGTCCAAAAATAGACCCTACATGTATACAATTAATTGATTTTTCTTACCAAAGTGTCAATGGAGAATCCAATGGAGAAATAAAGGTTTTTTAAACTAAAGAGCTAGATATTCCTGTGGAAAAACAACAAACTGTAACCTCTTTCTTATTCTTACCTGAACAGTATCTTTTAAAAAGCAAAATAATTTAATTTTGGTAGAGCCCAATTTAACATTTTTTTTACTTTTACGACAGCGTTTTAAGAGTTTCAAGCAGTGAGCACTTAGTGAGAAGGCAGATGTCCGCACACCAGGAAGTGAAGCCTCACCAGACACCAAATCTCGGGGCACCTTGACCTTGGACTTCCCAGCCTCCAGAACTGTGGAAAATATCTGTTGTTTAAGCCACCCAGTTTGTGGTAGTTTTGTTATAGTAGCCTGAGCTAGCTAAATACAATAGTGTAAAAGAAATAATAGTAATAATAAATAAGTAGTATAAAAATTCTCTTAAATAAAATTTACAATTAGTAGAATATAGTCTTACATAATTATTTTGTAAGTTGCAAGTCTGAATTAGGGAAGAAAGTGTTATCTTTGACTTGCCAGGCTTTATTTTTTTTTTTTTTAAGTTTCAAACATATAACGAACTTGAAAGAATTTTATACTGAAAACCCCTGTACTCCCCACCTAGGGAGGAACAGTGTGATGTATAACTAAAGCAGGATGAAGAGAGAGATTTTCTGTAAAGTTCCTAAGGGGGGATGTCTGGAACCTTTCAAGAATTATCTGATTTCACTTGAAAATCACCACATTCCTTTCCTTGATGAGTGTGTGTGCCCTGGAGATGCATGACCATGGTAACAACTGCTTTTAAATCCAGAGTGAAGCAAAAAACAAAAATTTTCCTGAGGAAATCCAGTGGCAGTTGGAAGAGGAAATGAAAGGAGAAAAGGAATCAGCAGTAAGAATAACACCAAACCTTTCCATTATTTTTTGTGTGGTGCTGAGAATGGTGTAATGTCTGCACACACAGCTGCAAAGAAACACCATCTTAATCCAACGACCAGTTAGAACTGGTTACCAAATAGTATGTGATATATTCCACTAACTATTTTTTCAATAGTTTACTGTTTAACAAACTGACTCTTATTTTGCTCCCCCAGATTTTTTTTAATGCAAAGATACCATTTTAAAGCTCTTTAACTGAGGGAATGAAGAGTCTTGCCTCAATCTCATTTCTTTACAAAGGGAAGAATGTAGCCCACTATGAGGTGATGACCACCTGTCATGCGTGAGAAGTTGCAAAAGGTTCAGGAAATTCAAGTGACATCATCTGAGCAGTGAGGACGTTTGTCTTCTGCAGATGGGGCCAAAGGCTCCACTCATCTCCCAGCCTAGAGATATACAGGCTTCAGAGAGACTGAGTATCCTTGTGTCATGGAACAGGCATCTCAGAGGTTCTAAAAGATCACCTGGATGACTTCATTTCATGCTAGTTTGTCTTGCCACATGTCAAGGGCTGACTCACAGACAAGGTTACAAAGAGAATGAAAAACATCTAGTGTGACAAACAGCAAATGGTCTCTGGGGAAGCAGACAACCTGCGACCCACTACTTGAATGGTGTTTCCAAAGCCCTGGGTCTTACTTCATTCTCAGTACAAAACAGCTTCTCCCAGGGCTTGAGATACTCTACTCCCATGTCCTATGTTAGGAAGCAGTAGCTGTTACATTGATTTTTCTAGTGAAGTCCCAGCTTTGCCTTGTACTAGTTCTATGATATTGTGCAAGCGGCTAAAATCACTGTGCCACAGTTTTCCTGCTTTTAAAATAGTAATAACGGCAACGCATAGTTCATACTGTTGGTGTATGGATTACATCAGGTTAGTGCACGAAAAAATGTGCTTAGAGGAGATAAAGGAAAGATACATAATATAAAACCTCTCTTAAATGGTATAAGTAAATACTATATATTTCTTTCTATATATAGATATACTTCACATATGTTATATGTATATGTATGTATGTATGGACACACACACACACACACACACCAGGAGATTTGGGCACCACCCTCTTGTGACTTTCAAATATCAACATCACAGAATCATGGTTTATGCACCTAGTCTAACTCACTCATTTACAGAGGCATTCATCTGTGAGAGAAAGGAAGTTATTCATTCATCAATATTAAAACTAAGGATGGAAACCAACCTATTATTTCATTCTTTGCACTCCCTACCCTGCCCCAATCCCCCTAGCATATGTTAATTTGTCCAAAGACACAGAACTCAAAAAAGAAAAAGTCCAGACTAAAAATTTCAATTTTTTCTGACTTATAAACAGGTATACTGTGGTAGGTAAGAGTAATACAGATCTTGATTCAAATCTCAACTCTGCCCTGAAATTGTAGGACATCAGTTAAGTTATTTAACTTCTTATCAGTAGAATGAGAAGTTAAATAACAGCATCCATATCTCAGTCCTATTTCAAGAATTAAACAAAATACTGATATTATGCACTGGGCTCTCTATTACAAAAGACCACATATTAACAATGACCCAGAAGAAAAACAAGTCAGCCAAAAATCTGGATATTCAGTTGACATCACATGAGACCTCTAGATATTTAGAACTAGCTAAGGGAACTGAACTTCCAACTTTGCAATCATGTCTGTGCTTCATAGAAGGCATCCTGGCTAATATCCCTATCTCCTCTCCCAGGGAAGTCATACCTGACACTTCACTTAGGCCCCCCCCCCAGGCCTCAGCTGTACTCCCTGGGTTGTCAGCACCATGGTGGCAATTGTGCTGGTCAAAGCTAAGGAGATGGGGTATCAGAAAAGTTCCATCATCCAGACAAATCACTTGAGCCCCACCTCCACTCCCTCATCTGTAAAATGCCAACAATAATGTCTTCTTCACAGGAAGATTGCAAAGGATGGATAGGATGATGTTTTTGAAAAGTGTGCAACTCTTTAAAAAACAGGAAGGAGGGGATTTGCATGTGCCAACCAAACTCAAGCTATGGTCTAACTAACTATAACACTGTCTGAAAAGTCTTGGACATTTCTGCAAATTAGAAATCCAACTTGAGAGTAAAGCAAAAAATACCAAACTGTTCTTTTTTGGTTTTTTCCCCAATCCATGATGGGAGCCATCTCTAATGAAGCTAACATCTTCCCAAAGAAAAATGGCTCATATCATTGCAAGCAAGTCAAGATGAGAGTGCTGACCCACTCAAAGGTGCTGCCAAGGGTAATTCTAGCATGCTGGGCATTTCTAGACCTTTTTTCATCCTCCAGGTAGCCAAAGTGCTTTGGAAAGTCATTCAGCAAGGCACAGAGAAGATAAGCCAATGAGCAACTGGAATAATAGAGAAGACTAATTTCTAATGAACAAGACCAATTTGAAAAATGAACCTTTCTCATTGGCTTGAAAAGATGGATGGATCTAAATTATGGCTATATACAAGAAACCTACAGCCAACATCATACTCAACTGACAAAAACTAAAAGTGTTCCCCTTAAGATCAGAAGCAAGACAAGGGGGTCCACTTATACCTCTCTTATTCAACATAGTATTGAGAGTTCTAGCCACAGTGACAAGACAAGAAAAGGAAAAACAAGACATCCAAACTGGAACACAGGAAGTAAAATTGTCATTTTTTGCAGATGACATCATGGTGTACATAGAAAACCCTATAGTCTCCACAAAAAAAAAATTACTTAACTTAATAAGTGAATTTTGCAAAATAGCAGGATACAAAGTCAACATTCAGAAATTTAGGACATTTTTGTATACCAACAATGAACTAGCAGAAAGAGAAACTAGGGAAAAAATCCCATTTGCTATAGCAACAAGACAAATAAAGAACTTGGGAATAAATTTAACCAAGGAGGTAAAAGACCTATACTTGGAAAACTATGGAACACTGAAGGAAGAAATTGAGGAAGATTCAAATAAATGGAAGCATATACCCTGTTCCTGGATTGAGAGAATTAACATCATTAAAATGTCCATACTACTCAAAGCAATCTATAGATTCAATGCAATTACTATTAAAATACCAATATTTCACAGATCTATAATAAATATTTTAAAAATTTATATGGAACCAAAAAAGACCCCAAATCACCTCAGCAATCTTGAGAAAGAAGAACAAAGCAGGAGGGATCACAATACTTGATATCAAACTATACTGCAAGGCCACTGTAATCACAACAGTCTGGTTCTAGCATTAGAACAGACGCATAGATCAATGGAACAGAATAGAGAGTACAGAAATAAACCCATGGCTCTATTGTCAAGTAATATTTGACAAAGGGAGCACAAGTATACAATAGAGTGAAAATAGCCTCTTCAATAAATAGTGTTGGGAGAACTGGAATGGTACATGCAAAAAAAAAAAAAAAATGAAACTAGACCACCAACTTACACCATATACCAGAATCAACTCAAAATGGATAAAGACTTAAATATAAGTCATGATACCATAAAAGTCCTAGAGAAAAACACAGTGAGGAAATTTTCGTATATCTGACACAGCAATATTTTTGCTGATATATCCCCTAGAGCAAGGGAAATAAAGGAAAAATAAACAAATGGGACTACATCAAACTAAAAAGCTTCTGCTTGGCTAAAGAAACCATCATCAAAATGAAAAAGGAACCCATCATATGGGAGAACATATTTGCCAGTGATACCTTGGACAAGGGTTTGATCTTCAAAAATATCTAACTCATCTGACTCAACATCAGTAAGACAAACAATCTAATTAAAAAATGTGCAAAGGACCTGAATAGACACTTCTCCAAAGAGGACAGAGAGAGGGCCCTATAGACATATGAAAAGATGTTCAGTATCACTAGCCATCAGAGAGATGCAAATTAAAACCACAATGAGATACCACCTCTCACCAGTTAGAATGGCCATCATTCACAAATCAACAAACAACAAGTGCCAGCAAGGATGCAGAGAAAAGGGAACCCTAGTGCACTGTTGGTAGGAATGCAGACTGGTGCAGCCACTGTGGAAAACAATGTGGAATTTCTTCAAAAAACTAAAAATGGAACTGTCTTTTGACCCACTGATTCTACTACTGGGAATATACCGTAAGAATCTAGAAACACCAATTCGAAAGAACTTATGCAACCCTATGTTTGTAGGAGTGCTACTTACAATAGCCAAGTACTGGACATAGCCTAAGTGCCCATCAGTTAATAAGTGGATCAAAAAACTGTGGTACATTTACACAATGTTACACTGCAGAAAGAAAGAACTCCTAACTTTTGCAACAGCACGGATGGAACTGGAGAATATTATGCTAAGTGAAATAAGCCAGGTGATGAAAGACAAATATCATATGATCTCCCTATAAGAGGAATCTAATGAGCGAAATAAAACCAGAGGCAGGGAAACATGGAACAGACTGACAACAACCAGAGGGGAGGCGGAAGGGGGATAAGAGTGGAAAGAAGGGGAAGGGACTAGTCAAAGGACATGTATGAATGACCCATAGGCATGGACAACAGTATGGGAATTGACTGTGGGAGTAGGGGTGGGCTGGGCAGAGAAGGGAAAAGGGGGGAGGGGGTGCGAGAACTGGAACAACTGTCATAGAATAATAATAACATTTTTTTTTACAAAGGAAAAAATAGATGGCTCATGCCTGCATTTCCCATGTCAGAGGTGGCTCATCCACCACATTATCACATAAAATAATCACAGCACTTTTCTCAGACTCCATTTGCAGCACTCACACGGCTCCTTACTCCCTAGTTGCAAAATTTAACTTCCCCCTTCTGATCTGGGCACAATGGCAGTGCTGCAGGTCATCTTCTACACAATGTCTTCTCCTGCTAGCCTCAGCTGTGGTCAGTGGCGCTTTGAAACAGATAATTTGACTCTGTGGACAAACTGACAGCCACCCTTGTTTTGTTAGCCTAAAAAATAAACTACTAACCATTGAACATTTACGAAATTTCCTGGTACTATGTGCAAGAGGCATCTTTGCCACAAGCCCCAAGACTCAAGGATAAAGTAAAGGATGCAGTGGGGTCAGAGTTGGGTAACACTTGGTGTTCGAGTTTGGGTAAGAGATGGATTGTTGGTGTTGCGGCTGGTGGTAGATTTTGAGGTGGGGTGAGGGATGAGATGGGGTCTGAAATGGGATAAGGTTCATATTTGGGTGAGAGATGGAGTTAATATTAAAACTAGGATACGGCTCAGGAATTGGGTGAGAGACAGGTTTGCGGCTGGGTGAAGGATGGGAGACAACACCAGACAGTGAGTTTCAGTCTGTGGCTAGGAGTAAGGGAAGAGTGTGTGCAAGCGTCAGGCAGAGGCTAGATATTTGGATGAGGGATGGTCAGGCCCCAGGGAGGTTCAGAGATAGATGGTCTGAGACTCAGAGATGGATAGGGCAGACCACAGTGATGGGGTGATGTCTGCTGTATGCATTACTTGATTTTCTTTTTTTAAAGCTAAGAGCTTGAGAGCTTATTTCTTAAGGTCAAGAAATGTGTCCTCAGCTGCATCAAAACACTCCACTCCATCAGATAGCCCAGAGTCACCTCAGAGCAAAATGCAAAAGTCATCTGTGTTTGGTGGCCCCCTCCCTTTCCTTCTGGGAAGCCTATTTCCCTTTCAGAAAGGGCCACCTGGCAAATACCCAACAGCTCATAACAGCCTATGGCTTGAGCAACACCTGCCAGCCTGGGTTCTGCTTCTAAATCTTGGGCAAATCCCCAATCCTCTCCGACCCTGATTTCTCAACAATTAACAGGGTTTTTCTTACTTCTATAATGGGTTTGGGGATTGAGCAAATAACAAATATGAAAAGAACTTACTAAGATGTAAATGGTATATTATTACTGACAGTTGTGATTGTCATCTTAGCACTGGAGCATGGACCCTGGGGAAGGAGGACAGCTGTGGGCTCTAAGTGGGTGGCTTTCATGGTGCTTCTGCTCCAGCTCCCTGAGAGGAAGAACTTCCACCCTCTGGTCTCAGATTCCTCACCTAGGCATCAGCTCTAACAATCTGAGTCTCAGAATTTATCAGAACTTCTGTGTGGAGGGAGGAAAAGGAAGGGCAGCAGCAGAAAGTGACTCTGGGGAAACGTTTACCTCACCAGGCCAAAAATAACAGTTCATTCGAGAAGCACAGATGGCCCTCTTTTTGCCCATTCTGCATCCCTGATTTCTACTTCAGCTATGCTGTTGGTACCTTATGTATTTTAAGAATCGAAAACAAATGCAGCTGGCAGCTGGTTTCCTGGTACTACCCGGAGCTTCCCTGGATCCCAAACAGATGATTGGGTTATCACAGAGGCCACCATCACGGAACAGCCATGTCTGGGCCAGCAAAGAAGGTAATTGTCATTGTGCATGACTTGAAAGCCTCTCACCCCAAATCTCCTCCCACTGAGTCCCCACATTTCCCCATTAGAAAGTTATTCCTTTAGTGTTGACATTATCCTTTTCCCATTCACTCTCTTTAAAATGCAAATATCCCAAACAAATAAGGCATATTAAGCCCAAAGTCCTGGGACTTTTCCTACCTCTACAGCTATAACTCTCAGTTGCCTATGAGAAGGACTCTTTCTCAGTCCACCCACTCCCTTTGTACTCTCTGTCCCCTGGGGTGAACACACTCACACCCATCACTTCACCTACTATGTACCTACATGCTCAGGCACCCCAAACTTACATCTGCAGCCCAGACTCCTCTTCTTGTTTCCAGACCCTTATAATCCACTGCTTCCTAGATCCCTGAGGGACCCATAACTGCTGTGAATCATAGGCAAGTCTTCACCTGCCCCTCCTTCCTCAGATAACCCCCTCCAGGGTCCCGTTATCAATGACGCCAGAAACCTGGTGGTCTTGTTTGACTTTCCTGTGGCTCTCATTCTCCCCATTCAATCATGCAGCCCTGTCAGTTCTACCTTCTATACAGCTTGCAGTTCCATCCACTTGTCTTTATTCACTTCCCTACTTCAAGTCTAATCATTTCCCCCCAGCACCACTGCAAAACCCTCCTAAATGGTTCCTGTACCGCCAGTGGTCCCCTTGAAATTCATTCTTCACAGTGCAGCCAGGGCAAACCTAATGGCATTACTCATGTGCTCAAATGCCTTTGATAGCTCCCCATTAGCCATGGAATATGGTCCACAACCAAGGACCCTTATCATCTGGCCCCTGCCACCTCGCTCCAGCCTCTTCTCCCACCTCAGCTCCCTCCCCTGTCCTGGGAGCCTCAGTCCCTAAAAACCATTTGTAGTGCTCAGTGTTGCTTATGTACATGCTGTGTTTTTTTGCTAATGTTCTTCCCTATCTGATTCATTTGGCTAACTCCTACTTCTCCTTATGGACTCATGTTAAGTGTCCAAGTGTCCCCTTTTCTTTTAACCACTGTGGGAAGCTAAATAATAGCCCCCCAAAATATATAGGTTTTGATCCCTGGAACATGTAAATGTTATCTTAAAGGTAAAAAGGACTGTGAAGATGTGATTAAGGTAGAGATTTTGTGATGGGGAGACTATTCTTGATTATCTGGGTGAACCTAAGTGCCATCATATGGGTCCCTATAAAGGATACAGAGAAGGAGGGGGCAATGTGATCACAGAGGCAGAGATTGGAGTGATGTTGCCACAAGCCAAGGAATGCCAGCAGCCACCCCAAAGCTGGCAGAGACAAGGAATCAATCCTCTCCTGAGCTCTGGAGGAAACATGGTCCTGCCAACACCTTGATTTTGGCCCAGTGAAACTGCTTTCAGATTCTGGCCTCCAGAATAGTAAAAGAATACATTTCTGTTGCTTTATGCCACCAGGTTTATGGTGATTTGTTACAGCAACCCTAGGAAACTAGTCTATTCTGAGTCCCCCAGACCAGGTGAGGCTGCTCCCAAGTGCTCCCAGAGCCCTGAGGTTCACTAGGACACCTCTCAGGCCATGTTGTAATTCTTGTCCTCATGTCTGTTTCCCCAATATGCTATATTATGATTCTTTGAGAATGGGGACTATTTTATCTCTAACTTTAGGGTTTATCACATGCAAGACTTTAATAAATGTTAAAAAAAAGGAACAAATGAATGTTATCACCCACTGCCTGGCCTGACCTATGTGAATCCAACATAGCTTGGACTGTCACCATACTGGAACCACCTCCCTCACATCGGACCCCAAATGCCAACTATTTGCTGAACTTTGATGCAGATTCTGCACCATTGGATTTGGCCTCCTGATTGTGTTCTGAGAGCCAGTGTCTACAGCTCAGCCATAGCACCAGTGCAGTGTGCAGGAGCAGCACCGGGGGCTTGTTAAACATGTAGCTTCCTGGGCCCTAACCCCAAAGTTATGAGCCAAAGGGCTTATGAATCTGTAATTGTGAAGACTCTCTTTCTCAGCCCACCCCAGCCAGGTGATTACAATTCAGATGATGTAAATAAGGACTAAGCTTTGAGCAAAATATGTTCCAGTGCTTGTGCTGCTCTCATGGATGTTGTCCCAAGCCCCAGCTCACTGCTTCTCCCCATCTGCTTGGGCTGTGGGGAACTAGCCTTCACATCTTTCACCTGAATCTCAAAACAAGTCACTGCCCCCTCAGAGTCAAAGGCTAATAAGTTCACCTGCAAGTCCAACAAGGTCTACATTCAGGAATTTAGACAGTTTCTATAGCTACAGCAGCATGACATTGAAGAGCAGACACTTGGTGTTCCTGTGGGCAACGATTTTCCTCCATCCTCACAGAAACCCAAGTTTGTTCAGCTCTCCACACATCCTCAACACCACTCCTGAATGACTCAAAGAAAAAGCAAATAATCTAAGCCCATGATGAGGATCCTATTCCCCTTTCTAGTCAGTGAAGCTCAAGGAAAGGTTTCCTGGGGGATTTCTGGAGGAAAGATTTCTTTCTTCTTAGCAAAGCAGCATCTCTCTGCACAAGAAGTAGTCCCTGCTGCTACTGGCAGCTGTCATACAACTAGGAGTGAACCCGCCTCAGATGAAGCTGACTTTGGGATAATAGAAAGAATCAGGATCTTGAAGAGTGTTAGGAGGGTCAATACCCAAACCTACACTGCCCCTTGGATGTGATTGTGTATCACTGACACATCCTGATGACTTCATCTGAAAAGCTTCACCTTGGAGACCTGTTCTGTGACATAGACATTTGACCAGCTGAAGGACTAAACACAGAGCTGAATCAAATAGTGTTTCTTGAGTTCTGTAAAATCATAGACTGGGCCTACATCCCTGGCCCAGCCTCCCTGTTCCTAGGATGTTGATTTCTAGAAGGACCTGGTACAACCACACCTGTAATGCTGGGTGACATCTATGCCCAGCTGGGTCTGTGTGTCAGATCAGGCTGCAGCAGCAGCCTATGTATTTTGTCGCTGTTGACAAGAGAAGCACAGCATGAAGTCGGTCACCACTTCTGGGAAGATATGGGACCAACAGGGCCTCTACTTACTCTATGATTTTAGGGGAATGGAAAGGAAACATCAGCTTCAGGACTGTGACCAGACTTCCATCCAAGATGGAGGTGTAGGTAGACACACTGTGCCTCCTTGCACAACCAAAATAAGGACAACAACAATTTAGAAACAAAAAAAAAAACAACCAGAACTGACAGAAAATTGAACTGTATGGAAGTCCAACAACCAAGGAGTTAAAATAGACACATTTGTCCAGACCAGTAGGAGGGGCGGAGTCAGGTGGCCAGGTAAAGAGAGGTCGAGGCAAAAAAAAGTGGTGGCTGCAGGACCCTGGGCATGCAGGTGGCAGCTGGCAGACCCGGGCAAAAAGTGGCAGCGGGTGAACCCAGCAAGGCAGCAGATTGTGGACGGGAACGGCATGCAAGCCGGCTGGCTGACCAGGCAGTCCCACATTCATGCACAGATAAACCAAGTGAAACTGGGGAGTGAGACAGACAGCATAACCCAGGGCTCCAGCGAGGGGAAATAAAGCCTTGAAACACCAATTGAAAACACTTGTGGAGGTTGAGGTGCCTGGAGAGACCCCCAGACTCATGAGAGAGTTCATTGGAGAGATCCACAGGGTCCTAGAACATACACAAGCCCACCCACATGGAAATCAGTACCAGAGGGGCCCAGTTTGCATGGGGAAGCAGGGGAAGAGACTAAAATCCAGAAGAGAGCAGAGCAAGTGCCATTGTTCCCTCTGGGACCCCTCTCCCACAAACAATGTCACAATGCAGCAAAGTGGGTTGCCTAACCCTGGTGAACACCTAAGGCTCTGCCCCTTACTATGTAACAGGTACGCCCACACACACAAAAAAATGGCCCAAATGAAAGAACAGATTAAAACTCCAGAACAAATACAACTAAGTAATGAATAGATAGCTAACCTATCAGATGAACAGTTCAAAACACTGGTAATCAGGTGCTCACAGAATTGGTTGAGCAAATAATATCAAATTACATGAAAATATGCAGGCTATGCTAAGTTAAATAAAGGAAAATGAATAGGGAACCAATAGTGATGGGAAGGAAGCTGGGACTCAAATCAATGGAGTGGACCAGAAGAAAGAAAGAAACAATCAAACAGAAAAGAATGAAGAAAGAAGAATTCAAAAAAATGAGGAGAGGCTTACGAACCTCCAGGACATCTTTAAATGTTCTAACATCTGAATTATAGGGGTACCAGAAGGGGAAGAGGAAGAGCAACAAGTGGAAAAGTTATTTGAACAAATAATGAAGGAGAATTTCCCCAATCTGGCAAAGGAAATAGACTTCCAGGAAGTCCAGGAAGCTCAGAGAGTCCCAAAGAAGTTGGACCCAAGGAGGAACACACCAAGGTACATCATAATTACATTAGCCAAGATTAAAATGAAGGAGAGAATCCTAGAAGCAGCAAGAGAAAAGGAGAGAGTTACCTACAAAGGAGTTCCCATCACTGTCAGCTGACTTCTCAAAAGAAACCTTGCAGGCAAGAAGTGTCTGGAAAGAAGTATTCCAAGTCATGAAAGGCAAGGACCTACATCCAAGATTATTCTATCCAGCAAAGCTTTCATTTAGAATGGAAGGGCAGATAAAGTACTTCCCAGATAAGGTCAAGTTCAAGGAGTTCATCATCACCAAGCCCCTATAATATGAAATGTTAAAGGGACTTAACTAAGAAAAAAGGAGATAAAAAACATGTATAGTAAAATGACAGCAAATTCACAATTATTAACAACCACACCTAAAACAAAAACAAACTAAGCAAACAACTAGAACAAGAATACAACCACAGAAATGGAGATCACATGGAGGGTTAGCAACAGGAGTAGGAGGAGGAGAGAGGGGGAAAAGGTAGAGAGAATAAGTAGCATAGATGGTAGGTAGAAAATAGACAGGGGGAGGGCAAGAATAGTATGGAAAATGTAGAAGCCAAAGAACTTATAAGTATGACACATGAACATGAACTAAAGAGGGGAATGTGGGTGGGAGAGGCTGTGCAGAGTGGAGGGGAATGAAGGGGGGGAAATGGGACAACTGTAATAGAATAATCAATAAAATATATTTTTTAAAAAAGACTGTGAGCAGAGCTGTGGCTGAGCAGTTCTTTCTCAGGACCATCTTTTGGGGGGAGCTTATGCAAGTCACTTCAAACTGACAACAATCATTTGCTGGTGGACCCTGGAAAGGGAAGTGGGGAAGATGCAGACAAGCAGGACAAAGGCAGACTTCACCTTCACTTGGCCCACCTGCTGCTCCTCCACACAGTTGGCAAAAAGAACTGCCAAACAGTATGGTGGTAGAGACGGGTCTTCTGGAGTCCAGTGTGATGGATCAGATCACACCACCACTGATGAGCTTCACGTCCTGAGCTTTAGTTTCCTAGTCTATGAGATTGTGACAATAGTGTCCCTTTCAAGGCCTGATGTGAGGATTAAATGCAATGAGCCCCGTCACTAAGGACACATTAGGTTCTACATGAATGATGGCTCTTATTGTCATTTTTTTGGTATTATCTGCTGTTAATCTTGGAGAAGGGAAGCTTTAAAATCACAAAATACTGCAGGCACTCCCCAAACATTTGGGTGTTCCCAAGAGTGAACAATTTCTTTCTTGAACGATATCCAGGCCAGCCTGTCACTGCACCAGGGACACTGAAGTTTGCCAACTGTCTGGACTATGACTAAACACTTAAAAGAAAAGATGGCCTAGAGCTGGAACCCAATGAACTGAGGCAGGAACTACACAGCTGGGCAGACAACAGGGAATTCTAACAGCTAGAAACTGTGGCTGGCAAACTCCCATGGAAGGTGTTGGTCATTTCATGAAGCCATGGGTGGTCTGATAGCACTGAACCCCACCCACCCCCTCATTTTACAGCCAGGAACCCAGGAGAGGAGGGGACTCTCCAAGGACAGACAGGGGTTGGGGGTTATGCTGGCATAACAGAGGGCTCCTGATGCCCAAATCCATTGCTCTGATCCTTGAGGGAATCATGACTAATGGTGCTGAGTTTGCTATGACAGATCATATTTCTCTAGATTTATTTGTTTATTTGAACTAAAGTGTCCTTTCTGCAGTCATCGGACAAAACTGTGAAGGAGGCATAGGACTGTCCTCGGCCTCCCCTGCCCTCCTCCCCATTCTCTGTTCACAGCAGACAGCAGGGTTCATCAGCGGCCTCATCTCAGCCCCTTCACCTGTTTCCATGACAGGGTTACCACAACCTGTCATTATATGATGGATTGTTTACTTATTTACCATCTATCTGTCCCCACTGGGTTGTACACTCCAAAAAGTCAGAAGCAATGGCTGACTTACTCAGGACTATGTTCCTAGAAAAGTGCCTGGCACACAGTAGGTGCTCTATAAATATTTGTTCAAAGAACCAATCAACCAACTCACAGTGAGGTGATAGAGCCTTACCATATTCTCTCCAGTGGTATAATAAATCAATGAATCATAATAGGATCCTTAGGGAAAGCAGGAGTGAACTGACAGGAGGGGACTAAAATGTGCTGAGCACTTTCTGAGGGCCAGGCCCTGAGCTAACTTAATGCATATTTATCCACGACAATGGCCAATACATGGCTGATCCCTAAGACAGGTTAATGTTTAACTCACATCAATGAGTCTCTGTGGAAGGAATCTGAGCAAGGCAGAAATCAAATGATTTTTGAGTCTGAGAATGGAATCTTCCTGATGCCTCTTTTAGCATATCTTACAGGCCATACTTATATTACCTTCTATGGAGAAGGAGCCTTCTTTGAATAACCTGACCAGAAGAACTCTTGTCCAGGTGTGAGGTTTTCAAGCCATTAGAAGCTTTGTGCAATTTTCACTACAGATGTGCAGGTGTGACTGAAAGACTCTGTTAAAACCTCTGAGAGAATTAAGTTGTTGCCTCCTTGTAGGCCCTTTCATCTAGACAAAAGGACTCTTGGGAATTTTAAGGACATTGTTCCATGGCTGACTAATAAGCCCAAAGTTACAGTGAATAAATCTAAAGGAGAGTCATATCTCTAAAACAACTGCAGGCGTGACTTTCGTCAAATGAATTGAACTCCTACCCTGTTGATAGGAAGCCCACAGTTTTTAAGAGAACTGAACATGGGAAAGTGCTGCCAGCCTGGATTAAAAGGAACCGGAATCTGAAACTGTAAATTATAAAAGGTCCTTTAGGTCCCCAATTTTCTATAGACAGGATGCAGACTGAGAAAGCTACCTAGATGCAAATGCAGGCCATTTCTTGGGGATCCCAGAAGGAAGACCCAAAAGCCAGAGAAAAATATACTGGGGAGCTAGCTATTTCCAGAGAGCAGGACCTAGACCTAATCAGGAAATACTCCCCATTTTCATGGTGGAAAACCTGTTAACAATAGCTCAACTGGATTTCAGCATCACTTGGAACCAGTGACTGGTATTTTCTCTGCATTCTTTTCCATTTTGAATACGTATATCCATTACATTTACCCTCTCTGTTTCACCAATGCATTTTATGTATGTGCAGATCAGAAACTCATCTTCTTGGTTCATGGGTCACCAAACGAAAAAGAACCACATTTGTGGAGTCTCACGGAATCTGATACACACCACGAGATCCTGGACTTCAAGCTGACATCATAGTTTGATGAGCTTTTAGGGTTCTGGGATGGCAGTGAATGTATTTTGATGTGGGAAGAATGTGAATAACATTCAGAGAATAGATGGTCAGAAGATACATTCTGGTAGACTAAAATATAGCCACAACCCTTCATCTCTCCCTTTGCCTATATCCTTTGTATTGTTACTTTGCAGCTCCTCCCATCAAAGGTGTCTACTTCCCCATTCTTTTTTTAAAATATGTTTTATTGATTATGCTATTACAGTTGTCCCATTCCCCCCCCTTTATTCCCCTCTGCTCTGTGTACCCCCTCCCACCTGCATTCCCCACTTTAGTTCATGTCCATGGGTCATATATACAAGTTCTTTGGCTTCTACATTTCCTATACTATTCTTAACCTCCCCTTGTCTATCTTCTACCTACCATTTATGCTTCTTATTCTCTGTACCTTTTCCCCCTCTCTCCCCAACCCATTCCCCGGCTGATAACCCTCCATGTGATCTCCATTTCTGTGATTCTGTTTCTGTTCTAGTTGTTTGCTGAGTTTGTTTTTGTTTTTGTTTTAGGTTCGGTTGTTAATAACTGTGAGTCTGTTGTCATTTTACTGTACATGTTTTTTATCTCCTTTTTCTTAGATAAATCCCTTTAACATTTCATATAATAAGGGCTTTGTGATGATGAACTCCTTTAACTTGACCTTATCTGGGAAGCACTTTATCTGCCTTTCCATTCTAAATGATACCTTTGCTGGATAGAGCAATCTTGGACCATAAGTCCTTGCCTTTCATGTCTTGGAATACTTCTTTCCAGACCCTCCATGCCTGCAAGGTTTCTTTTGAAAAGTCAGCTGACAGTGATGGAAACTCCTTTGTAGGTAACTCTCTCCTTTTCTTTTGCTGCTTCTAGGATTCTCTCCTTATCTTTAATCTTGGGTAATATGATGATGTGCCTTCGTGTGTGCTTCCTTGGGTCCAACTTCTTTGGGACTCTCTGAGCTTCCTGGACTTCCTGGAAGTCTATTTCCTTTGCCAGATTGGGGAAATTCTCCTTCATTATTATTCAAATAAGTTTTCAATTTCTTGCTGTTCCTCTTCTCCTTCTGGCACCCCTATGATTCAGATTTGGGACATTTAAAGATGTCCTGGAGGTTCCTAAGCCGCTCCTCATTTTTTTGAATTCTTGTTTCTTCATTTTCTTGTTGAATGTTTTTTTCCTTCTGGTCCACACCATTGATTTGAGCCCTGGTTTCCTTCCTATCACTGTTGGTTCCCTGTACATTTTCCTTTATTTAACTTAGCATAGCCTGCATTTTTTTTTCATCTAATTTGATACCATATTCAACCAATTCTGTGAGCATCCGGATTACCAGTGTTTTGAACTGTTCATCTGATAGGTTGGCTATCTATTCATCATTTAGTTGTATTTGTTCTGGAGCTTTAATCTATTCATTTGGGCCATTTTTTTGTGTGTGTGGGCGTACCTGTTACATAGTAAGGGGCAGAGCCTTAGGTGTTCACCAGGGTTAGGCAACCCACTTTGCTGCATTGTAACGTTGTGGGGGACACTGTTTGTGGGGGAGGGGTTCAAGAGGGGACGATGACACTTGCTCTGCTCTCTGCCAGTTTTCAGTCACTTCCCTCACTACCCACAAGTAAATTGGGCCATTCTGGCGCTGATTATGGGGTGGGTAGGTTTGTGTACATTCTAGGACCCTGTGAGTCTCTCCAACGAACTCTCCTGTAAAGCTGAGAGTTTCTCCCACTGCCACCTCAGCCCCCACAGGTGTTTTCAGTCAGAGGCTTTGAGGCTTTATTTCCCCACACTAGAACTCTGGGTTGCACAGTCTGTCTCACTCTCCATTTGTCCCTCTTGGTTTATCTGCATGCTAATGTGGGACTGCCCAGTCCACAATCTGCCACCTTGCTGGGTCCGCCAGCCTCCACCTTGCTGCGAGTCCTCTCTGCCCGGCTGTCCATCTCTGCCCCTCCTACCAGTCTGGATGAATGCTTCTTCTTTAATTCCTTGGTTATCTGGGTTATTGGACTTCCACTGAGTTCAATTTTCTGTCAGTTCCAGTTGTTTTTTTGTTTTTAAATGTATTAGTGTGTTTACCTATGCCTCCATCTTGGCAGAAGTCCTGCTTCCCCATTCTTGACTAGCTGTCATTGTAACATATTCTGACCTTTCACATTCTCTCTCTCCCTCTCTCTCTCTCTCCCCATCCCTCTCAGAATCCTGACATCACCATATGAACAAGCCCAGGAAAGCTACTAGACAGTAAGAGGTATGTGGCCCCAGAAGCACCTTTGTCCCAGCTTCCAACCAGACAGTTCTCAGACAAGTGTGTGAGACAATCTTAAAGCAGCTAGACCCCAGGTGACCCTCTTGCTGACCTGATATCTAAGCAAGCTCAACTGAGACCAACTGAGTCTGACCAAGATCAACCAAACTGTCCAGTTTACCTATAAACTACAAGTAGCAGTAAATGGCTCCTGTTTAAGTTTGGCAATAGTTTGTTACACAGCAAAAACTAACTGATACATTACTCTTCAGCTTTTTCCTTTTTGTCATTAACCCTATATATTAAGTCTGTTATTTCAATTATTAGGTTCTCCTTGTCTGGTATCTTCACCACTGTTTGTTCCTGCTTCATGTTCTAATAGCCTTTCTTATTTCTTTGAGGATATATATTATGCTTATTTTTGTGTTATCCTGTATCACCCACTATTCTGCTTGCTTTGGATAAGACTGAACTTTGTAGGATATAGATAGACAATGACTTTGGTTGAGAAAGTTTAAGGAAAAATGCAAACACACCAGTGAACAGAAGGATAGAGGCTGGTGCTTGGATCCTAAACTACCAGTGCTAGAAGGAAGAGATCTAGACCAGCTTTCTCATTCTATAAGCAAGAAAATTGAGACCTAGCAAGGAGAAACAACTTGTTCTAACTGACATAGAAATCTGGTGGCAGAGCAGAATCTAGGTTTTCTCACCTCCAACTGATCTCTTTCCAGTATCCTCTGCTACATCACCAACCCCTAAGACTTTAGCCTTTGATGGACACTTTCTCCCTTGGTTCTACAGACTTCTGGGCCCTAGAGACCCCACCTAACATGTACGAAGTGTTTTTCCACTTTATGACCCTCCCTGGTTTCCAATTAGCCTGAGCACTTCACTGGCCCCTTAACACTCCAAATGCTTCCCATTTTCTACACCAGAGATTTTGCTATTTCTCTTTCCTGGAATGTTCCCCTTTCATCCTTACCCAGTTAATCCTGCCCATCCTGCCCACTCTTCAAAGCTCAGCTCAACACTCTTCTCTGGTCTTCCTCATTCTAGTTTGTTCCCCTCTTCCTGTCCATTGCCTCTACTCCAACCATTTGTAACTCTAAAACATGAACCAGATCACATTACTCCTCTGCTTAAATATTTAAATGGCTTTTGATGCCCTAAGGATATGGCTCCCACACTTCTCACTGTGAATTAAGGCTCTTATAAGCCTGGTCCCTGTCCACCTTTCCAGACTCAAGTCTTGTTGCTTCCTTCTTCCCTCTTCCCATCCTCCCTAAACTGCCATCACATCTGTCATCATTCCCCAAGCTTGCCATGCTCTTTATGTCTCCATGACTTTACAAGCAAAAGCTAAAGGAGTCCACTACCACTAAACCAGCATTAAAAAGTATGTTAAAGGGACTTCACATAAAATATATTATGTAAGTCAAAAAGGCCAAAACTAAAAATAAGAAAACAGAGGAAAGAAAAAAAAGTCTCACTGATAAAGGCAAGCATTTAGTAAATGTAGTGGATGAACCAATTTTAAAACTAGTATGATGGTTAAAAAACAAAAGTAGTTAGAGCATGTATAACTATAATGCTAAATTAAGAGATAAATACACACAAAAGATATAAAATACAATGTCACAAACAAACATGGGGGGGTGATTTAAAAATGTAGTGCTTTTAGAATGCATTAAAACTTAAGTGACCATCAACTTAAAATAGGCTGATACAAACATAGCTTGTTATATACAAATCTTATGGTAACTACAATCCTAAAACCTGTAACAGAAACACAGAAAATAAAGTAAGGAGCCCAAACAAATCATTAAAGAAAGTCTTCAATGCAGGTTGAATCACCATTCAGGACACATACCTGGGTTGCGGGTTCAATCCCCAGTCAGGTCACATATGGGAGACAACCAACAGATGTTTCTTTCTCACATCAATGTTCCTTTCTCTCTCTCTTTCTTTCTCTCTCTCTTTCCACCCCCACTCCCCCTTCCTTACTCTCTAAAATAAATAAACATATCATTGAGTAAAGATTTAAAAAACAAATAAATATAAATTTTTTTCAATAAAAATGTATGGATTATAAAAGAAGAAACAACACTTAACATTATTTACAGGTGACAGAGCTATCTACATAGAAAACCCCAAAGAACTCTCAAATAAACTATTAGAATTTCTGAGATACTTTAGTAAGGTTGCTGCATCTTTTAGACAAAAGTAATTGCATTTTTACACATGAGTAATGATCAGGCAGAAAGACATTTTTTAGAAAGATAATTACCATAAAAAGAGAAAGTATCTAGAAAAAAGTTAACAAAAGAAATGGAAACCCTTTATAAAACTTTATTAAGGAATACATTAAATGAAACCCAAGTACATGGAAACACAAACCACATCTTCCGATAAATAGATTCCATATGATAAATATGTCAACTCTCTCCCAATAGATCTGTAGGTTCAACGCAATTTCAATAAAAATTCCAATAGAGTTTTTATGGATATTGGAAAACCAATTCTAAAATATACATGGAAGAAGAAAATGCAGAGAATTCCTGAAGAAGAAAAACTAGCGGGGGAGACTTGTTCTCCCAAATATAAAATCACATTTAAAGCTATAGTAACTAACAGTGTAGTACTGGTGCGGACAAATAGACCAATGACAGAATATGGAGAGAGAATCCAAACAATGCATTCATGAAACATAGATTTATAGCAACAGGGGTCCTTGATGGTTTCAGTTTGTTTATCTAGATGCCCTGTCCACCCTTCTCCACTCTGCTCTGTGCCCAGGAGCAGGACTCCATCAGTGGGCTCCCTTTCCTCTTGGCTTCCACTGGGTTATGGTGGGTTCCTCACCAGCAGGAAATCTGAAGGAGAGACAAGGATGAGGTTGAGTTGTCAAGTATTTATTCATCTGGCCATCTCTCTCTCTCTCTTTCTCTCTCTCTCTCTCTCTCTCTCTCTCTCTCTCTCTCTCGTGCTCTTTCTCGTATGTGCACTCTCTCTCACTCTCTCTCTCTCTCTCTCAGTGGTGATTGGCATGTTTCTTTCCATAAAGTCTCACCTCCTATCTAATGGCTTTCTTCTCCTGCTTCTTTCTCTGGGCCCAGCAAGTCCTGCCTTCTCCTTGACCCTTCAGGCTGCCCCTGCCTGTATAAGTAGTAGCTTTATTTTTTAAATAGTACTTTTATTAAACTCTCCCTTCAATTATATTGTTTGAGTATGCCTTCTGTTGCTTGCCAATATCCTGACTGATACCACCAGCCCTGCATATTGGTGATGAAAGGAAGTACCATTCAGTAAGTGATTCCAGGAAAACTGATTACTCATGATGGGGAAAAATTACAATTCCTCATGGGATACACAAAAATCAATTCCTCAGGCCTCAGTATAAGAATTTCACACAAATAAGATATTAAAAACAAACTTAAAAGGGAAAGATTGATAAAGTCATTATATTAAAATTAAAAAACATCTCTTCATCAAATGGTGCCATAGGGTAGAAAGATAATCCACAAACTTGGGGAAAAATATGTAAAACATAAAACCAGCACATCACTGTTATCTAGAATTGTGTTGTTCAATATGAAGGCCATTAGGTATGTGGCTATTCAAATTAAAATTCAGTAATAGTAATATTTTATTTCTTCTCTTATACTGGGCACATTTTAAGTGTCAATAGCCATGTGTCTCGAGTAGCTACTATTTTGGATAGTGCAGATACTGAGCATTTCTATCACCATAGAAAGTTCTATTGGTTGGCCATAATCTAGAATGTAGAGAGACTCCTAAAAATCAGTAAGAAATAAGAACATTCCAAACAAAACAAAAAAAGCAAGACACAGAACAAGTACCATATTTTGCAATGTATAACGTGCATTTTGCCCAAATTTTTGATGGAAAAATAAGGATGCACATTATACATGGGTATAATGATTACATACCATGGATATAATAACCCCATGTATAATGCACACAAAAATATGAGTGTGCATTATACACAGCAAAATACAGTATTTCAGAGGAAAGTAAATGTGTATGGTCCCATGTGAAAAAAATGTGGAATTTCAACAGACATCAGCAAAATATACAATGTATATTTTGTATTACATGCTCATCATATTGGCAACATTGTAAAAAACTCAATCAATACCAAGCGCTGGCAAAATTATGGGGCAATAAGAACTTATGAATTGTAGGGGATTGTAAACTGATACAACCATTTGAAAAGAGTTTGGACTTGTGGTCAAGATGGCAGCATAGGGAGACATGGCTCACCTCTTCACACAACCAGGTCAAAATTACAACTAAAATATAGAACAACATCACTCAGAATCATCAGAAATCGAGTTCAGTGGATGTCTGACAACTACAAAATTAAAGAAACCACATTCATCCAGTCTGGTAGGAGGGGCACAGATGCAGAACAGGCTGGTCCCTCACCCATGTGTGGTGGATAAAAATTTGGGAAGGCTAACTCAGGAGCGAGGAATCCCAGGCCCCCCAGCCCAGGGTTCCAGTGCCGGGAAGGTAAGTCCTCACAACTTCTGGCTGCAAAAACCAGTGGGGCTTCAGTCAGTGGAAGAAACTTCTGGAGTCCCAAGCAATTACTCTTAAAGAACCCACACATGGAATCGCCTACTCAGACTCACTCCATCTGAGCTCCAGCTCCAGCGCAGCATCTTGAAAGACATCAGTGGAATACAGGGAGGAACAGAAGTATCCGGCATCAGGGCAAGCAGAGGCCATTGTCCCTTATCTAAACCCTCCCCCCACAGAGCCACAGAACCACAGAGCCAGCAAGCTGGTGGCATATCTGAGACTCCATCAGCCTGGCTAACATTGTTTGACCAACCTTGGAAATCCTCACATACTCTGCCCCACCCAACTTCCTAGCCCACCCAAATTGCTTTTCCATACGAATGGCTGGTCTTGATTCTTGCTGCACAACTCCCTAAATCCTCTCAAACAAGCAACAGCTGGCTTCAGTGAGCCCCAAGCCTGGTTCTAGCAGTAGCCAACCTAGATTCACAGCCTGGCTTCACCTGGGAATCTCCAAGCCCAGCACAAGAAGCAGCCATCTCAGATTGCTTTATAGCTCAGGCATGGTGGCCCTGGTCAAAAAACAGGTGGGGGCTGACTTGGGCCTGCACCACCTGGGAAACCACTGCCAGAACACCCAGTGGATAGCTACAGACCATGTCAGAGCACCACCACCCTGCCCCTGCACAGTTGATCCTCCAAGGAGGGTGGAGGTTGTTGGTAAGTGATCACAGCCAATCCTTACAGTTGACTGGCCTGGGTAAATCCCTCCCACTGATCTCCCAACAGCACCCAAGGATCAACTACAAGAGGAGAGTATACTCAGCCCACACAAAGGCTGTACCTCTAGTAGCCAGCTTGGGTGATAGGGAAGGCTGTGCCACTGGATCCTACAGAACACTTATTACATTAGGCCATGCTACCAAGACAAGGAGTCATAGCATCTCTTCCTAATACATGGAGACAAACACAGGGAGGCTGCCAAAATGAGGAGACAAAGAAACATGGCCCAAATGAAAGAATAGATCAAAACTCCAGAAATAGAACTAAAGGAAATTGAGCTAAGCAATCTAACAAATACAGAGTACAAAACATTGGTTATAAGGATGCTCAAGGAACTTAGTGATGACCTCAGCAGCATAAAAAAGATCCAGTTAGAAGCACAGGATACAGCAATTGAGATAAAGAACAATTTACAGGGCAACGATAGTAGAGTGGATGAAGTCTAGAATCAAATCAGTGCTTTGGAACAAAAGGAAGAAAAAAACTAATCAGAACAACAAGAAGAAAAAGAATACCAAAAAATGAGGAGAGTATAAGCAGCCTCTGGGACAACTTAAAGAGGTCCAACATTCTCATCATAGGGGTGCCAGAAGGAGAAGAGATAGAGCAAGAAATTGGAAATCTATTTGAAAAAAGAATGAAAGAAAACTTCCTTAATTTGGTGAAGGAAATAGACATGCAAGTCCAGGAGGCACAGAAAGTCCCAAACAAGATGGATGCAAAGAGGCCCACTTCAAGACACATCATAATTAACATGCCAAAGATTAAAGGTAAAGGGAGAATCTTAAAAGCAGCAAGAGAAAAGAAGTTAGTTAGCTACAAAGGAGTTCTCATAGGGCTGTCAGTTGATTTCTCAAAAGAAACTTTGCAGGTTAGAAGGGATTGGCAAGAAATACTCAAACTCATGAAAAGCAGGGACCGACAACCAAGATTGCTCGACCACACAAAGCTATCATTTAGAATTGAAGGGCAGATAAAGAGCTTCCCAGACAAAAAAAAACTAAAAGAGTTCATCATTACCAAACCATTATTATATGAAATATTAAAGGGACTTACTTAAGAAAAAGAGGAAGATCAAAACTATGAACAATAAAATGGCAAAAATACCTATTTATCAACAATTGAATCTAAAAAACAAACTAAGCAAACAAGAACAGAAACAGAATCATGGATATGGAGAGCATTTTGATAGTTGCCAGATGGGAGGGGTGTGGGAGAATGTGTAGAGAGGTGAGGGGATTAAGAAGTACAATCAGGTAGTCACAGAATAGCCATGGGGATGTAAAGTGCAGTGTAGGGAATGGAGTAGCCAAAGAAATTACACACATGACCCATGGACATGAACAGTGGTGTGCGAATTGCCTGAGGAGTGGTGGGAGGCACTGGTGGAGAGGGGCAAAGGGGGAAAATCAGGACAGCTTTAATAGCATAATCAATAAAATATAATTTTTAAAAATTAGTTTGGTATTATCAGGCAAAGTTGAAGCTATGTATATCCTATAACCCTGCTGTGTACCAAGTGTGTAGAACTTTCACTATAATATTACTTATAATAGCTCAAAACCTGAAACAGTGCAAATGTCCATCAACAGTAGAATGAAAAAAATACACTGTGTATCAATGGAAAACTACAGAGCAGAGAACATCATAATCTTGAATAAATTTCAAAAACATAACCTTAAGCAAAAGTGGAGACACCAAAGAATACATTTAATAAGATTTCGTTTATATAAAATTCAAACCGGCAACACTAAGCATTAAAACTAGCATGCATACATAGGTGCTAACACTAAAGAAAAGCAAACGTTGACACAAAAATCAAGGTGGGGTGGTTACCTCAGAGGAGAGAAGAATGCGATCAAGGAGGAGCACACGGGTTTCTGAGACACTGATACTGGGAGTATGTCATCTCTTTACCGAGGTGGCACCATCCACGGGTTGTTTTATTTCAACATACACATATGCGTTATCTTTCTATACTTGATGTATATTTTTCTAACTGAGAACATACAAACTTCTTCTAGTAATGATGGTAATTCAGACCAACCCTCCCAGTGAGAACAGCTACCAAGGCTGAACAAAACAATGATGACAACAAGAATAATAACTATTGTTATTTTTATGAAGAAACTGAAGCCCTAGGGGGATTAATAAGGCAGGGAAAAATGTCCAGGTCACAATTTAGAAGAAAATATAAAGCAGACAACTGAGGGTTCGAGCTACCTTCCCCAGGGGCAAGCTGCTGAGTCTAGAAGAGAGGGCTGAGAGGCCGAGAGTCTTTTTAGCGCCCCAGACATTTTCATGAGGCAAACAAACCACAGTTAAGATTCAGGAACCCTTACAGAGGAGGAGCCGTGGCCACGCTCCCTGCCATGTGGACCTGGAAGCATGAATAGCTCCTTCAAAGGAAGAATAAATGGAAAGCAGAGCAGCCCTGGAAAGCACTGCAAATCAACTTCCCATCATCTCAATGCCTGAAACTGGCTGAAGTTCATCCTGAATTGCTAATGCCCTTGATGCCTTCCAAAAGCAGAAGTAAAAGCTCCCTGGAGGAAGAAGATAACATAATCCAAGGCCTAGATTATTAGGTTTATTCTAAAAATGCAAAGCTGATTTAACATTAGAAAGATTAATTAATGTAATGTCATTTTGTAATGCAATATTAACATAGAGGAAATTTACATCATCTACATAGGTGCAAAAATGTATTTAATAAAAATATCAACAACCATTAATAATTTTTTAAAGTCCTAATAAATCAAGAATATAAAGTAACTTTCTGAGTCAGGTAACAGATTTTCTCAACAAACCTACTGTACAAATTCTACTTACAGTGAAATGCTGAAAGATCCCCCTGCTATCATCATTTCTACTCAACCTTGTACTAGAGGTTCAAACCAGTACAACAAGGAAAGAAAAATACATTAGAAATATAAGGATTGTAAGGGAAGAAATTAAATCAATTGAACAGAATATGAGGAAATACATGAAATTTAACCTCTACTTCATACTATCTGTTAAATCAGTGGTCCTCAAGTGAGGGTATTTTGGGCCCTCCAAGGAACTTTTCACAGTTCTGGAGATATTGATAGCTAAAGGTTCCGTGGAGGGGCAAAATTACCTTCACTTGAGAACCAAGTATTTAAGAAAAGAATAATGTTAAATATTATAAAATGAGTATAAAAATAGTAAATGAAGAAATCCTTCCCAACTAGTTGTATGAGACCAGCATTATTTTAATTGCAAAACTGACAAAAATATAACAAAGAAAAATGACAGACCAATACTGCTTATTAATAGATGCCAAAATCACAATAAAAATTTTAGCAAACTAATCCAGTGATAATATTAATACAAAAGCCTTCAACACAATCTGAGTACTCCAGGAATGCAAGGGCGATTTAATGTTAGAAACCAATAAATCAAGATGTATTGATAACCTGGAACAAAGATCACAGAAGTTTTCCCTCTGAGAATGAACATGAGGTAAGAGTGCCTGCTTGTCCCTCACCACTTCTATTCAACATTTACTGAAGATTCTTGACAATGCAATAAGAAATAAAAATAAATAAAGAGAATGAAGAAATAGGATAAAAGAAAAAGCAATGTTTTTATCCACAAATTGTATGTTTTTATGCATAGGTAATTCAAATGAATCTATATTATTATAATTAATAAGTGAATTAAGCAAGGCTATGAACACAAGGGTCAATGTACAAAAATTAAATTATATTTACATATCAGCAACCAATATTTAGAAAATATTTTTAAAGATATCACTTAAAATAGCATCAAAAATATTTAATACCTAGGAATAAATCTACTGAAAAATATGGAAGTCCACTGCACTAAAAATTATAAAACATTTATTGATAGAAATTGAAGAAGATTTAAATAAATGGAGAGTTATATCAAGTACTTGGATTGGAAGTATGTCAGTTTTCTTTAATTTGATCTATAAATTTAATACAATTTCAATTTTAAAATCTAACAAGAGGATTTGTATATGGAAATTGAAAAACTAATTATAAAATTTATATGGAAACACAAAGATTTAAAACACATTCCCCTGGCTGGTGTGGATCAGTGGATTGAGCACCGACCTGCAAACCAAAGGGTTGCCAGTTTGATTCCCAGTCAGAGCACATGCCTGGGTTGTGGGCCAGGTCCCCAGTTGGAGGCGCACAAAAGGCAACCACACACTGATGTTTCTCACCCTCTCTTTTTCCCTCCCTTTCTCTAAAAATAAGAAAACAAAATCTTAAAAAATAAAAGAAACACTAAAACATTCCTGAAGAAGGAAAAAAAAGTAAGAGTATTAAATCTACCAGACAACCAGTCTTATTTATTACTGAGTGTCAACATTTAAGATATTATGATATTGGTATAAAGATAGATAAATACACATAGATCATGAGACATAATTGAGTCCCAAAACCAACACACAGATATAAAGACAAAGGTGCCACTGCTAAGCTGTGGAGAAAATGCAGTGTTTTAAATAAATGGTTTCCATGCAAACTGGATAGCTACCCATCCCCTACCTCTACAACACAAAATCAACTCCAAATGGACTGCAGATCTAAAGAAAAAAAAAAATGAACCTTTAGAACTGTACTGTCCTTACAGTGGCTACAAGTTGCATGTGACTATTTAAGTTTAAATTAATTAAAAGTAAATATAATTAAAAATGTATCTTTTCAGTTGCATTAGCCATCATGTCAAGTGCACAGCCGGCACACATGGCTTGTGGGGTCTGTCCCAGACAGTGCACACACAGAGCATTGCCATCACCACGGAAAGCACTACTGGGCAGGGCCACTCCAGAACACAGTTTGAAAAACTGCGGTCCACAGAACAAATCTAAGCCCACCACATGCTCTTGTAATTGAGTTCTGTTGACACACAGGCACACTTATGCATTTACACATTGTCTACAGCTGCTTTCACATCCACTGTTTTTGCATATTCCCACGGCTGTTTTCACACTACAATGGCAGCGTTAATTAGTTGTGGTAGAGATCATATGACCCACAAAATCTAAAATAATTATTATCTGAACTTTCCAGAAAACTTTTATAGACACTGCTCTAGAAGATAACATTGGGGAGTTTATTCATAACCTTGGGGGTTTTAAACAGGTCAGGAAATACATAACTATGAATAAAAATTGTTAAATGGAACAAAATTAAGATGAAGAACTTCTTTTCATTAAAAGATATCATTGACCAACTGAGAATGCAAGCCACAGAGTGTGAATTTGTAACACACATAAAGACAAAGAACTCTTTTCCAGATATAGACAAAAAAGAGGCCACATACTAAACCTGACAAGCTAAGGGGAGGCCTGCACGGTGTCCTTACAAACTCAGAGGCCAAAAGTAACCACACAGGATGGTCTGAAGTTAAAAACGTTCTAACTGAAAGCAGTTCAAGGTGGGTAGTCACATCCAGGCGGTATTCTTGCCTAACAAAAGTCAATCTTCACCTTAATTGATCCTGTCTCTTGTCTTTTTTTTTTTTTAATGTTCACCTGAGGACATGCTTATTGATTATTAGAGAGAGGGAAGGGAGAGAGGGACAGGGGGAGAGAAACAATTACCTTTAGTAGGTATCCCGACTGGGAACCGAATCCACAAACCAGGCATGTGCCGCAACCAGGAATCAAACCTGTGACCTTTCTGTTTGCAGGACAACGACCCAAACAACTGAGCCACACCAGCCAGAGTGTGTCTGTTGGGGTTTTTTGCATCTAAGATAATAATATACCTGTTAACACACCTTTGAACTGTCTGAGTAATCCCTTTTACTAAACCCCTCAGGGCACAGTCTCCCACCAGTGCACAAGACCACAGATTCCATTATTATTATTATTATTATTATTATTATTATTATTATTTTACTTGTTAACTGTTAACTACCCTATACCCACCTATGTAAAATAAATGTGTGTCTATACATGAACTAAAGGGGGGAAATGTGGGTGGGAGAGGGTGTGCAGGGTGGAGGGGAACAAAGGGGGGCTAGTGGGACAACTGTAATAGCATAATCAATAAAATATATTTTTTAAAAAGGAAATGTGTGTCTATTCCTTTTACTTTTTATCCAGTCCTAGAGATTCCCTTGTTTTGCTTTCTCCAGCCTCCGGAATCTATCCCCAACGGGTCTCGTGTAACCCCCTTACATCTTCTCCTTTGATTCTGATGCTAAAATATGTGGCCAAACTGCCAATATCCAGAGCATTTTCTCAAACCATTGAGATTTTGCTTTCTGGCAATTGTCATCAGTTTGAATGAAATAAACTAAAAAATTCTCATAGGTTTAGACGTTTCTTATGTTGACAGGCAGTGAAACTATTCTGAATGACACTCTGCAGGGGTGTCAAACTCATTTTCACCCGGGCCATATCAGCCTCACTGTTGCCTTCAAAGGGCTGAATGTCATTTTAGGACTGTATAACTGTAACTACTCCTTAACAGTTAAGTGAGAGCTCGGCACTGCCCCTGGGTAGAAACAATATAAAACAGGGTGGAGGGTGGAATTCGGCCTGCAGGCCTTGTGTTTGCCACCTGTGCTCTAATGGCAGGCTCATGACTTTATACATTTGCCAAAACCCACAGAATTATACCACACACAGAGTGAAACTTAATGTAAACTGTGGAATTTAGTTAATAATAATGTGTTAATATTAGTACATTAGGTGCAACAAATATACCACACTATAACGCAAAATATTAATAATAGAGGAAACTGTGTGTGTGTGTGTGTGTGTGGTCAGGACAGAAGTGGTATATGGAAACTGTCTGCACTGTCTGCTCAGTATTTGTAAAAATTAAAAATTCTGGCCCTGGCTGGTATAACTCAGTAGATTGAGTGCCAGCCTGTGAACCAAAGGGTAACTGGTTCAATTCCCAGTCAGGGCACATGCCTGGATTGCCGACCAGTTCCCCAGTATGGGGTACAGGAGAGGCAACCACACACTGATGTTTCCCTCCCTTTCTTTCTCTTTCCCTTCCTCTTTGTCTAAAAATAAATAAATAAAATCTTTTTTAAAATAAATAAATAAATAATTTAAATTCTTTTAAAAATGTCCTCAACCTCATTGGGCATGATGAAGATACCAAGCCATAATGAGATACCAAGATTGTGGGTTCAATCCCAGATCAGAGCACACACAAGAATCAGCCAATGAAAGCATAAGTGGAACAACAAATCGATGTTTCTTTCCCTCTCTCTCACAAAAATCAATAATAATAATAAAAGCTATAATGAGATATCACTAAAAACCTGCCAGAAGGGCTAATATAAAAAAAACATAATATCAAATGTTAGCCAAGATCCAGCCACATATTGAAACCAGAATCTCATGCAAATGCTGGTGGGAATATAAATTTGTAAGAGCTCTTTAATGAAGACAAACATATCTATACTTTATAACCCAGCAATTCCCTTCCCAGACAGAAATGTGTATGCATAAACACTAGGAAGATATATATAAGAATGTTTACAGCAGCATTATTCATAACAGCCTCTATAGGCTTTAACAAGAAAAATAATAATTCCCCCAGGATTGTTGTGAGGCTTAGGTATCATCTACACAGAGTGCTTAGTGTCCTTCCTGGCACCTGGTATATACTTGGTAAATGGAAGCCATTATTATTATTTGTGGGCTGCATAGTCAGTTTTTCAATTGCAAAAACAAAAATTTATTCTGATTTACCAAAGCAAAAGGAGGAACTTACTAATGAAATATTGCACAGTTCTTTGAATGGATTACAAAAATGGAGAACCAAGTTCAAAAAAATAGGCAGAACCAGGAGGGCCGGCTGGCAGAAACATAGCCCCGGTCAGGCCACTAGATCACTTCCTCTGCACAGCTTGTCCTAGAGACCAGCTGTGACCTCTGCTGAGCTCTCAGCTAGTCCAGTCCTCCTGTATAAATTATTTCTCACGTTACCATTGTTATTGTGAGATTCCCTCAAGTTTCAAAGTTCAAGGTGGGAGCATCTAGTTGGCCAAGCTCAGGTCACATATGACTGAGAGGTCACGGACAAAGCAAAGAGAATGTCTGGTCCTCTTAATGCTCTGACTAGGGAGGCAGGACTACACCTATCACCAGAGAAGGATTCCCGCCAAATAAGAAAGAGTTTTGGATGCTGGCAGCCACAAAACAACACACATCATTGAAAGGGTCCAGCCCAAATCTATTCTATCTTGATTCCACACCCCACTCAACCCACCCCATCCTTAGTCCTGTAGAGACAAAATCACAAATAACATCTAGAAACACAGTGCCCTTGAGGGGATTATGGTCTAGACAGAGAGACAGACACATAAATTATCTAACTCCCACATCTTGTAGTGAAGTGGGTGAGCCAAGGCTACAGGTTGAGTCCCGGGGAGTCAGCCAGGTTGGCTACTGCAACCCAAGCCTCAAATCAACCCAGAAGAACTAAATCTCAGCTAAATCCATTGTTGGTTGTTGCTTTAGATTGGAAGGTATATCTAAGCAAAAGGCCTTCTGGAAGAGCTGAGGAGCAGGGACTTAGCATTTCAGATGAAAAACACGAAATGGGAGAGTACCAGACAAAAGAGCAACAATGCAATAGATCCAAGAGTCAGGATCTGAACCAGAACCGGAGGGAAGTGGAAACAAGTTGGGAAAACAAGTCTGGGGTGAGAATCTTGGTGGGTGGGTGTTTGTAACTTGCTTTTGTGATCCGTGGAGTGTCCAAGATTAGTGTGCTCAGTTGGCTTCAAGGATTAGCGTCAAGGCAGACATAAAACAGTGTTCTGCACTCGTGACCACGCCCCTCTGATTGGCGTGGTTGGACCACTGGTGTACGTCTGACCCAAGCTTGGTCAACCACACTTTCTCCCCCAGGATTCAGAACTGCACCCCTGATAGGAGAAATCAAGAACTTCAACTAAGACTGTAGATAATATGTATTTTGTACAAGAAGAATAGAATGGCATCTTGTCAGGCACTTGTTAGGACCACACCAGCCTAAGTCTCAGGAAATGATCCTTCTGCCTAAACTGTGTAATAACAAAATCATTCCTTAAGATCCAAATACCTGGATCCTTCTCAACTTGAAATATGACACCCATGGCAGGGATGTCAGATAACCCTTAGGTGTCCCTGGCACACTATATTTATGGTGTTTGACCCTCTCAGCAGCCCTGTGAAAGACAGAGCTTAATATCCCATTATAAAGAGTTAAGAAAAAGGAAGCCACTTCCCCAAAGGCACAGAGAGCAGAGCATATGGTAGATTTTTTTTTAATGGCCACAAATTCTTGCCATCCCTGTATCCATAAACCCTTGCAATGTGACTTTGCAGCTCCTCCCTTTTAGAGATGGAGTCTATTTCTTTCCACCCTTTGAATCTGAACTTGACCATATGACATGCTATCTCCAATAGGATATTAGCAAGTATGTCTGAAGGTGCCTGCGCATTGAAGTTCGCCCTGTCTTGCTGCTGGGGACACTGAGATCCCATGGGAGTAAACCAGGGCTAGCCTCCTGGAGGATGGGAGACCACATGAGAGAAGGATCCAGCCATCTCAGCGCTGCCTGTTTTAAAGTGTACGTTTTATTATGGTTCAGGTATGTGAAGTCAACAGATGGAGAGATAGTTGCCATTGCAAAGATAGTTTCTTACATTTCCCAAGAGGAGGCAGCACACCACCCCACAGAGAGGGCCACACAGGGAAGCACCAGGGTTGGCCACAAGGAGGAGGGTGCCGATGGAAAACTTGGCCAGGAGCCATTATTGTGGTTTCCATGGGTAGGAATGGGAAAGTGGGGCCTAAGGACTGCCCCCCAGTCATCTGGTACCTGCCCTGGGGTGATCAGGGCAGGAGCATAGTGACTCGGAGTACAAGAACTCCCTAAAGAAGCCTGGGTTGGTTGGTTTGCACATGAGAGTGATTTACTCTTTCTAGGAATTGGCCAACCAGGGAGGGGCAGTCCCTCCAGAGTATGGTAGGCTTCGACATGTTAAAGCAACAAAAATACAGAAAATAAAAAGGCATGATTAATGCACTGTTCTAGCTGAGGACAAAGACCTGTGAGTGGGGCCACTTCAGGCCATTCAGTCTTGGCCAACCAGCTGGGACCGGAATCACCACCCAACCAACACAAAGAATTGTGAGAAATAACAAATTATTTTAAACCACAAAGTTTGGGAGTAGTTTATTATACAACAAAACTAACTGATACAGAGGATGACCCAAAACTGACCTCTGACTAATCCTGGCACATTCCACACTCCCTCCTGGTAAGGTGGGGGGTGACAAAGGACAGTGTTGGGTACAGAGAAGGGATTACCAAATCTCAGACTATGCTGCCTGGTGGCAGACATGTGGAAGTAAGGGAGCTCTTTGCATTTGGAATCATAGCCCTATGAAAACTCAGGGGGAAAAGCATGCCCCACACTTCAAAATATCCATCAACTGCTTCCAGGGAAGGTCATGACGGGGTCACATGGGACAGATTCCCCATGCCCCACTCCTCAGAATGTGGGCTCTGGTGACACTGAGACAAAACCACCAATGTTGCCAGGAGAGGCAGGAGCCATACAATGCGCACGGATGGCAAGAATATGTCCACTCGGGAGACACTCCCAGACCCAGAAGGGTTCCTCATTCTCTGCTCAATGGCTGGCCCACCCTCCAGTGGCTGGCTGGCGTCAGGATTCAGGATGCAAGAGCAGAAGGTGAACGTGGTGTGGCAGCCTCAGTCCGAGGGGGCAGGAGATGGGGGCCCGATGGAAGAGAGGCAATGAGGTATGACAGGGGAAGTGCCAGGTGAAGGAAGCATACTTGGATTTGAGCTGCCCACTGTACGTACCCATGTGTATCATGGGGCAAGTCAGACTTAACCTTTCTGAGCCTTGGTTTTCCTCTCTGCAAAATGGAGACAGTGACATCTCTTCATTCCACTTCACAGGTTTGTTGTTTCCAATACAATGAAGGTGATGATGAAGATGATAAACTGCTACTATACATTGAAGACTTCTGTTTCAGGCAACATGCTTAGTCCTTAACATAAGGTGTTTCAATGGATTGTCACAATAATCTTAGGAGGTGTTTCAACATCATTTCCATTTTACAGATGAAGAAACCAAATCTTAGATAGGTTAGATAAGTTTCCCTATCTAATAGTATGTGGTGAAGCCAGGATTTGAATGAGGAGTGCCTGGTTTTAGAGTTCAAGGCTGATGGAAGATAATTGGTTCTAGTCCGGCCCAGCATGAAGTCCAAGTAACTAGGTGCTAATGAGTCCCACCAGCTGTGGCCAAGGTGCCAGGATCAGGCAACACAGGCTGCCAGGGAGTTGTAGAGGTGACAGGCACTTAAGAATCCCCTGGGTGCTTTCCACCTCAGGGAAACGTGTCTCCTTTCATACCTTTCTTTAACACCAGGCAGCATCTGTTGTCTCCAGCCCCCTCATCTTGCTGTGTAGGACCCAGCAAGGAAGGAGGCAAGGCCAGGGCTGGCTGCTCCAGTGCTAGCGGGCAGGAGGGAGCTGGGCTGCGTGTCACTGGGGCTCAGCAACACTGACACAGATCTCAGCCTGCTCCTCCAACCTGCCCCATTCTTTCCTTTGGGGAGAGGCGCGAAGGGACACTGAAGAAAAGTACGGGACAGAGACTGACGCTCTAAGCTCTCCACCAGTGACAGACTGACTGTGGAACACCTGAGGATGACGGACGTCTAAATCTGTCCACCCACTCTTGAGCAACTAACTGCCCTATGGTTCTAGGCCAGCCTGCGCACACTCTGGGACGGATCCCATCATGCACGACCACGTGTGGCTCAGGAAGGCTAGGAAGACCCCCACCTAAAGTTATCTACTCTGCGTCTTGTCTGAGCAGTTAAATCCCTCTGGGAGCATCTAGTCTTGGGGTTTAAAAGCTTTTGAAACTTCAGAGTTTTCTGAAGAAAAAGAGGAGGAACACCTTTAGGCATTATAGTTATGCCAGAGGCTTCCAAACATTCTAGATTCACAATGCCCTTGGTGGGCACTGGAGTTTTTTCATGATATCCCTAAGCCGAAGAAAATACCTAATGGTCTCTTTTGTTACATAGTTGGGTCCAAACAACTGAGTAAGTATTTATGTCTTAGCAACAAATAATTATACACAGAATTTAAAAGAAAAAAATCATCTTTTTTATGTCACTCTTAAAGAACTACAATTACTCCCTCATGGGACACACGTGCCTGCTGGACACCAACTCAATCCTTGTGGTCCAACTGGACACTCACCTTCAATTCTGTCCCACACTTAGTTTCACTGGCACTCACTTCTCACAACTGCAAACACTGAAAACCCAGGCTTGCAAATATGACATCATCTGAAGAAAGGAATGCAGAGTGATCCTAATCCCTTTCACACGGGGTCAGACTGCTTTGTTTCCCTCAAAAATTCAAAATAACAGGCTGAGCTCCTGTGAGTTCACAGAAGCACCCTAAGCACCTTGGTACATGGGGGACTACAGTTATAATTCACAGTCAGCAGCAGACAAATGCCAGGGCCTTTGATAATGCAATACTCCATCCCACACCCAGGATCTGGAGGCAAGCATATCTGGAGTTCTAATCCCATGCCACCCTCCTATCTGTGAATGTTTCTCACTTGTAGAATGGGAGCAATAACAATTTATGGGGTGTGAAGTTCCAATATAGTGGCGTAGGAGGTAGGGCTTCAAAGTCACAAAACCTATACAAAATATTTATTTTCCTTTCTGGCTCTGCGCCCACAGAGTTCTAGATCTTTGGGCCACCCCTTGGACACAAGGAGCCAAGGAACTCTTCAGTGAGTGAGGCAGGGAGTGAAGGGGTGATTGTGGAAAGGAAGCCAGAAGAGGCAAAATATCACATACCTTGTTCAAGATTTCTTTCCTCAGTGGTCAAAGGGATCTAGTCCTAGCCATGTCCCAACTTCTTTAAGGATTATCTCATAAGTTTAAATGACACCAGGAAATTTCTAATGCTTTGCAAACTATAAAGCTTGGAACAAACACAGGTTATTGTAGCTAATACACTCCCTCCTCCTCAGAGAGGGCTGAAGGGGCCTTTCCCACCAACCCATCACAGACTCAAAGCACCTTGAGGATATGTGGAAGGTTCCAAATGATGCTCATTTCCTTATAACACCCTGCTGGTTACTTATCGGGTCTATGGCAGGCTTCCCAAAGAGCAGTCACTGTCTCAAAGGCAAGGTTAAAGCAGATTTCAATGCCCAGAAAGGTCATTGAGGGAAGGAAGAATACAACCCTGAATGCAGGCAAAGCGCCACACACCTCTGAGTCCTCACACACAATTTTGTAAGTACTGTGCTGGGCTTCCCCTTGACTACACAGGCTTCACATCAAATATGAATGAAGAGGAGGTTGACTAAATTACAAAATTAATCATGTAGGATTGTAGCTGCCAAAGCTATTCATAATCGTAATTGCTTTTGCATGCATTTTCTTGAAAGCAATTTCATGTTTGTCAAGAGCTAGGAATGAATCTCTCTTAGATACTACTTGGGCAGGCACAACACAGGGCTATACTTTGCTGCATAGAACAATTGTGGCTTTGAAGATATGTGTTCAAAGTCTAGTAGACAGACTTTCATTCTGCCCATGTTAAATCAGGAGACAATGCATTGTTTTAGGAGGACAATCTCCCACTCTTCACCCCATTTTTTAGTTTAGATTTTCATAGATGGTTGTGAAAGGCAACTATCACATAAAATTTCAAACCAAAGGCAAATACTAGGTGATCCTTGTTGTCAATGGAAGGTTCTTGTAGTTGCAAAGATGCTGGACAAGGGAAATGGGTGCAGTCTGAAGAAGGTGTATATAATTCCACCAAACTGCATAGTGACGCTAAAAATTGTGCATCAGATGTACAGTTAGGACTAATTCCAGGGTTCCCAGAGAAAGGGAAGGCCTGCAAGATTCCCTTCATCAGAATAAAACAAGAGTGAGCAGGAGACCATGAACTGGGAGTGTTTTCTTGCGAGCACCAGACTGAGTCTCTGAGCGTGGACTTTTAAAGCCACTCTAACAAGACAATGAGAATGTCGTCCGAGTTAAGACACAGACGAACCTCTCTGGGGCTCCTTATAACAGAGTCTGGGTCACAGAAGAAAAACCATGACTGCGTCCCACATCCAGGCTGTGAGGCAAGCATATCTGGGGCTCGAATCCCATGTGGCCTTCCTATCTGAATGTTTCCTCATCTGTAGACTGGGGGCAATAACAACTTATTGGATGTGAAGTCCCAACATAGTGATACAGGAGGTAGAGCTTCAAAGTCACAAGACCTATACAGAAACACTTGCTTTCCTGTCTGGCTCTGGGCTGAGGAGTTGAGGATTTGTGATCTACTCCTGGTCCCCAATCATTCCACTCCCTCCCACTCAGACATGCTCTGACCCCAGAGGTTCTCCAACTTCGGTGCATCTCCAGGGAGCCTGAGGACGTAGAGAGAGGTTTGGCCTGTGTGTGTTCACCAAGTTCTCCAGGTGAGTCTGATACTATTCAAAGATGAGAACACCTCAAGTACTTAAAGCCCAGCAACCCAACAGCAAGAAAAACCTTACAGAGACTTATTATATAAATTAGTTTGGTGGTTCTCAAACTTGGTCCATACTGTACTCACCCAAGGAGCTCACACTACTGAGGCCTAAGACCTACCACCAGAGAATCTGATTTAACATCTCTGAGGTACAATTGGGCATCTGGGATTTTACACTCCCAAGGTGTTAAAATGTGCGGCAAAGGCTGAGAAGTACTGAGTTAGACCCTCTCCTTACCTCCTTTTACCTCTTTGCTTTTTTTCTGCCTCAAGGTACCCCTCAGGCATTATCACCAGACTCCAAGGACCTCAAGAGGACAGTGTGCAAACCAAGTAATTCAAAATTTGGCAGAAATGCCCTGCCAAGCTGGGCACATTATATAGCTCGTGCCAAGCAGGGACTTTGGTACAGAGGAAAGTGGAGTAAAACTGGAACATATCCCGGGCAATTTGTCCCAAGCACTGCACCCCAAACCTCTAGGGCCCTGCTGTCAGCTGTCCTCCCCCGACTGGAAATAGGCTCCAGAAGCTTGGGGTTTTGTGTGTTTGTTCAGAGCTGTATCTCCAGTCTATAGAACTGCCCCTTGCACTAAGTAGATGCTCAGTAACTATTAGCTGAATACACGAATGAGTAAGTGAATGGAACTGTGAATGGGTCATGGGTTTATTGTATCTTTCCCAAGAATGCCTGCATTTATATAGGGCACTCTGGAAAGATTAAAAACTTCCAAAGCCCCCAAGAGATGGAATTCCAGCTGTAAGAGGTGGTCAGGGAGATTCCTTAGAATCGGGAACCTCAACAGAGCTGAGTTCATCACAGGTGTAGTGAACACACAGGGCGCTGTCTACATTAGAGTCTAGCTAGAGTTTATCTAATCTGGGGGCTTTAGGCTGTGTTCTGGAGTGCCCGGTTGCTTCCACCAAGATCCTTAAGGGTCCCTCCATGGAGAGGATGGGGTTCAATGAACAGGACACCCTGGCTCCCACAAAACTAGCATCAACCAAGAGCACTCCATGGTTACCTGTTTCACATAATCCACTCCGAGGACAAGTCAATTGAAAGGCTTTAAAAAGTATTTGAAACAACTCAATGTTTGAAATGACCTAGATTGTTTTGCTAAACACCTAAATCCTTATACTTCCTTTTTCAAGGCCATCAGCTTACCTTCCAGCTGGAGGGAAGGAGAGGAAATAACACCAAGAAATCATCCAGAGGATGCTTCTGTTTGGTTTGGTGCTACATGTCCCTGAAGAGTCTCTCAGGCCAAGAAGAGGGGCCTGAGCCTGACCTCTCTCCAGATGTTCCAGATTCCTCATCATCAACAGTTCCTGCTCTTGTCAATCCAGATAGAAGACTTTGGGAATAAGAAACATGATCTCATCATTCCTCAGCCCAAACTGCCCAAAGACCAGTCATGCGAAATGTCATGGAAGAAATGCCCACACAGCCTTGCAATAAGGTTCTAGCCCCTGGAGGTCTTACCAGCCTGAGGAGTTCTTGTTTGCCCTGCCATGGCAGCAATGGCAGGATCACATAACTTATGCTAACAAAACCCTTACTTGAAATGCAAATATATGGATCCTAGGTAGTAGTGATAATAACTTATACTTTGCAAATCATTTTCTCCACTAGGTTGTAAGCTCATTAAGGACAAGGAAGAATTCTTATTTATCTTTTTATTTCTAGAGCCTGACACATAGTAGATGATCCATAAATCACTACTGTTTCACTCAATTTCATATATGTTACTTAATACTCCAACAATTCTAGGACAAAGATATTATAAATAACTATATTCTGTAGTTAGTAAAATTGAGAATATGAAAGTGTAGATGATGCCCCAATTACAACAGAATCAGAATCTCAGGAATAACTACAGGAATAAAATCAAAATCTCAACCCAAGTTTTCCTAATCTAAATCCTATATTCTTGCAAAAGCCTAAGGGTGTGGACAGAGTCTAAACAGAGCATATGCAAAGGTCCAGTCCACTAAAGAAAAACAGGATGCAAAGGCAGCAGCCCTCTGTTTCCAGTGAGGACACCTCATCTGAAAAAACTCAAGAGATCTATTTCCTACAGGCTCCTGACCCTGAAGAATGACACTCTTTCTAGGGCATCTTAAAGATCCCAAAATTTGGCCTCCTCCTGCCCAGCTCTGAGTCACACTTGTCAGCTAGTTCTCTGTGATCAGACTGGCTTTGTTGGCACTTTGTGCCCTGACTCACTTGGGACAACAGAAAAGAGAATTTGGCTGACCTGGTTTAGTCCCCATCCTTCCACATCAATGAGGAGCAAGGTATTCACCATAAGACCCTGGGAAGCACCCAGAGTTTGGGGAGGACACTGGCTAAGGTGAGAAATCTGACCATTCAGGAAACCCTCCCAGGTCTGTACACCCCAAATGCCTAATAATGGCTCCTACTAATGGAGCCTATCTCCTAATAATAGATTACAGAGTTGCACCCTGAAAGAGGCTTTTACATTTACCAATGGGAGACAAAAGCTAATCAGTGGGGATACATTTCCTGCTACATTCACAGGAATCGTGTACAGACAAAACAATACCCAGTGGAAAGAAGGTACATCTCTTCCTGGCTGTTTCTTTTTATGAGCATGAGAGCTTTTTCTAGAAGCTCCCCAGCACATATACCCTCACATCCCTTTGCAGAACAGCATGCAGGTGCCTAAACCAATCTCTGGCAAGGGAAATGGGGCCTCCATGGTTGACTTGGCCGTGTCAGGATTTGCCCCTGAAGCTGGAGTTCGGCTCATTCATTCCTCAGTCCTTGTCCATGGAGGAGAAATGAGACAAAAGGGGAGACGAATAATAGTTCCCTAAACTACCACCAGAGCCCCTTACAAAGTTAAGTTATTCCACTACTTGCTGATCCTATCATGCATCCATTAAAATAATTATAAAACAAGGTGGCAGCATGGGCAAAATATTATAATTTATAAAATTAAAAAATCAGGAGACAAAAATGTATGTGTACTAGGATTGTAGTACACAAGTATGTCTGTATGTAGACAACACTGGAAGATCATGCTCCAGGACAAAATTAATTCACTGATGTATTAGATGGAGGGATAAAGATTAACTTCATTTTTCAATTTCCCAAGCATCCTGTAACATTAGAAAATGTTAATTAATAACTGTCATAATTTAGATAATTAATAAAACAAAAAACAGCCTATCCATTGAACTTACCATATTTTTCGGACTATAAGACACACTTTTCTCTCCCCACCCCAAATTTGGGAGGAAAATGGGGGTCATCTTATAGTCCAAATGTTGCTTATCCTGCTCACTGTGGGGGGCTGGGGGAGCAGCAGTGGAGCGGGGTCACAGGTTATTATATATTTTACCACATTTTTTGCTTCAAAAATTTTTTTCCTATTTTCCTCCTCTAAAACCTAGGTACATCTTATGGTCTGGTGCATCTGGACCATAGTCCTAAAAATACAGTAAGTGTGGTGGAGGTACTGAAAAGCAAACTGAGTGAATGGATATCCTACCCTAGTCAGGGCTCAGAGAGATTCTTCTGATGACCAGGAGCTGTGTTGGAGAAAATGACTCCTCAAGGTGAGATTCTGAGCATCTGGCATCTCTCTAAATAAAATAAGTTTGGTTTTTGTTTTAATTAAAGCAAGTAAAAAAAAAGCTTGATGAATTTAAACTACATGTGAAAGCATGTTTTTGGGTAGGTAGTCTGTCATTAAATACAGACTCCATGTTCCACCCAGAATTCACTCCTGAAGGCCCAAGAGGGAACTGGAAGAAACAAGTGCTTATCTTCCAAAGCAACTAAGGCCTGTGTGCTACTCAACGGGAGAGACAAAAAGTGGTTTCAAAAAAACAGCACAGAATCTCAATAAAGTCTTAAGGGCAGATACTTTGCTTGTAGGTGCTGGTTCTCACTTGGGTAATTCTGGGCAGCGAGACTTCAGTGTGAGCAGCAGCAGATGTATATATAATATTATGTATAGTGATTTAACTATCATAATATATAGTGATAGTTAATATTACATACAGTGATAGTTAATAATTCTCCTGGACAACTCCAGCTGGTCTTAGAATAAAAAGGGACCTGTCTAAAATGGAAAGTTCCCCAACGAACTGCCCCATCTGGACACAGGATTAGGAAAGGCTTGAGAGAGAAAAGAAGATGGCTGGCTGGCAATGGCAATAATAATCCATTCTTAGGAGGGACAGCCACACTCAGGAAAACCCTGGATTTGTGCCATGTGTGACATCCATCAAACCGTCTTCTCTCCTTCTTTCCTTTGTAGAATGCTGTCAGCTGCATGTAACATACAATCTCATCTCAAAATGCCAACACTAAAGACATATATTATTTAACATAAGCAATCCAGAGCTAGGTAATCTAATGCAGCTGCCAAGTGACATCAAGGATGTGGATTCTCTTCATCTTCCTGCTCCACTGATTTTAGACTGGGCTTTGCTCACAGACTCACTTCTTTTATGGTAGCAAGATGACAGCCCCCAGGGCAGCATCGTGCCCAGACACAATAGCACCCAGAAGAAAAGATCTTCCATTCCCGTGTCTTCTTTTGACAACATGGAAGTTTTTCCCAGGAGCCCCTACAACAGTTCCTCTCACATCTTCTTGACCATAATTACACCAAATGCTCATGTCTAAACCAATTACCAGTAATAATGAGGTAGCCTAATGTGGTGAAGGTCATGGCCATGTGCGGGATGGATGCACCAATGGAAGCAGAATTCTATTAGAAACATTACTCCCTTCCCCTATAACCAAAAACACCTCCCTGGCCCCTCCTATAGTCTTTTTTCCCCTCTGGGCCCATCTTCTGATCTATCCAGCAACTGGAGAACATCATGGCTTCTGTGGAGCTTGCTGGGAGCTCCTTCCTCAATCAGAACTCCTTCCTCTCGTGTGTGCCACATCACTGTCCTTATACTCACCGTTGTCAGTCTACTATTACAGTCAGTCATGTAACCCCGCCCCCGCACCACACCAAACTAGACCATGAGCTTCCAGGGAACAGACACTAAACCCAGTTCTTATTTAGACACTCAGTGTCCAGCTTTCAACCTGGTGCTCTGCATTTGTTCACAGGAAACCACCAGAGCTTTCCATCAAGTAGTTGAGATCCAAGTACCCACCTAGCACATTTGCATCCTGCTAGTCAAGGCCAATGCCTACTATACTTCTAGTTAAAAACTGTCCAAGGAAACATGAAATGTGTGCCAAGCAAGGCAGAAGGCTGTGCCCTCCATTTGCTTGCTTGCTACTTTCAGACACACGTGGACAGAATGTGTCCTTGAGATGTTACTGAGCAGCAGACGGAGTCACATGGGTCTTAGTGAGCATCTCTGGCAGCTTCTCCCCCAAGCTCCCAGGGAAAGAGGGCCAGTGTCACCCCACAGCAAATGTCTCAGATGCACACTGAGCACACAGGAAGTGGGCCAGTTCCTTAGCATTAACTTCATCTTTAAAACTAAGTTTGAACCAGGTTACTGTTTACTCCTGTGTGATGGGTGCTGAACTGCCAGTCCTCAAGACTGCCAGATCCTTTGCTGCAGAATTCCTCTTCCTTCTTGCGCACACCAGCCTATGATGCAACCAGACAGGTCTCCTATCTCCCATCTCTGCTGCTGAAGCTAAGGCCCACGACTCCTTCATGGTTCTCCAGGTGACAATGGGGATCCTCTCAGCTACCTGGCTGGCCTCACTCATCCTAAAGTACTCTAGCTTGTCAACATCCACCAAATTTAAAAGAGCAGAACCCAGTGCTCTAGGGACGGTGTGTAGCCAAAACAGAAAAGAGGGGGACTTCCCCCTACCCAGTGAGATGCTAAAGTAACCCAAAATTCCACCAATTATACAAGCAACTATTTAGCTGATCACTTATATGGAAGTTACCAGTTTGGAAAAAGTACCGGCTTTGAAGTCAAACAGAGGTGGGTCCAAATCCCAGCTCAGTCACTGACCAGTCTGCTCTGCGACCTGGAGCAGGTCACATCACCTCTCCGAGCTTCCCTTCCCTCCCCTCTAAAATGGCAATCACCACATGATCGTACAGGGTTGTCGATTTAATTAAAAGAGAATGTGTTCAAAGAACCAAGCATATAATGTGAGCTCAATAAATGGGATCCAGGACTCCTATTACCACTAAAAAATATTAACCCCTGAGTTGTTTTCCCACACACTGCACCTCTGTCCTGTACCAACAACACTGATGGTGACTATTGGTGTCACAGAGTGTCAGAGGTGGAAATGCTCACGGATATCAACTTCACTCAGTGGTTCTGAATCATCTGGGGAGCTTTCAAAAAACATCATCTCACAGGCCCAACCACAGACCAATTAAATCAGTATTTCTGGGAACAGAGAGCAGATAGCTATGGTTTCTTATACCAGTCACCTTACTTTACAGGGGAAAGGCCAGAAAGGTGAAGTGATTCTCCTTTTTCAATTTCCAATTTCATACTGTTGCATCAGCACAGGGTTTCAGAGAGCAGAATCTCTTGGGGATTCTGATTCTGTCAACCAGTGTCAAGGTCCCTTCAAACCAGCCTGTTTGATTGGCTTGTCTTCCCGACGCCCTCCTAGCCCTCTTCTGTGCAGACACAACAAGGCCTTGAAAGATTTGTGTGATGGGCAGAGACGGGCAAGACAGATGGGGAACGTTCTAGATGGCAGAACAGAGGGTCTACTTACGGCCTGAATGCTCAGAGCCTTCCCCTCACGTGCATACTGCTCTACCAGGAAGACAGTGCTTCTTTCCACTGGCTGTTTCCTACCTAATATCACTTCGGGGACTTGCTTTCTGCCTCAGCCCCAGCAAGACTCAAAGGGCCCAAATAACGTTATGTAAATCAAGCTGTTCCCTGGGCAACTGCTCTAAGCCGAGACTCTGTGCGGAACTGGGACGTAACAGCGAGCGAGCAAACGAGCGAGGTACCTGCCTTCGTGGAGCCATCATTCTGTCGGGCAAGCGGCTCCTCAGGTGGCTGCCTCTCTACCGCCACACGAGGAAAAGCACTTGGTATTTCACACCAGAGGCCGCACTGTTTGCAAAGCAAGGGAGAGCAGTCTTTTGCGGCACCCACTGGACCAAGAGCTGGTCACAAAGGGTTCCCGGAAAAGCAGGATTCAGGGGCGCACGACTCTCAGAGGCTGGAGAGTTTAAGGAATGGCTCACCTTTAGCTGTGGAAACCTGGTTCCAGACGCCTGGCTGCCTGGCCATAGCCAACTCTGCTCCCTGGGGTTTAGCGGTGTGGTCACTGCAGTGAGGCTGTTGCTCGTTGGCTAACTTTTAGCAGCGTGGGCATTGGAGGCTGTTGCTGATTGGCTGACTTTAACAACTGAGTTGCTAAAGCGTGGTCTGAGTGTGTAATTGGTGCTGCAGGTAACCTAGCGTCTTGAAAGGAACTATAGCCAAAGACAAGCCAGTCTTTTCTTTATTGATGTTGTAAGGGAAGTTTCCCCCCACCCCCCGGAATCACCCTAAGTCCTTTTACAGCTAATTCTGGATTCTAAAACAGACGCTCCAATACCTAACTTCAAGAAGGTCACTGTCTTGTTAGGAGCTCAGGCCCACTGCTGAAAATGGAACCCCTGGTGCCAGCTATGGTGTTCACAGAGCAAATATTTATGGTATGAGTTCCAGCTGTGTTTTACCCCACGCGGAAGGCCTGGGGGCCACACACAGCCCTAAACTCAAGGGCAATAGAAGGGCCAAGTAAAAAGACCAAAATAATACAAAGCCATTGGAACTGAAGCATCTTCAAATGCAAAGCTGACAGAAACCCGAGTGCTTCGGTCTCCTCATTTAAAGGTTAAGAAAGCCTGGTTCCCAGAGGAGGTGACTGACACGCCCACATTCAATAGGGTGTTACTTGACAAAGTAGAACCCAGGTATTCTGGCTCCTGGCCCTTTACTGAAATCTACTGCCCAAGAACAAGGAGGGAGCTGGCTGCTCTCCTTTAGAGTGATGGGGAAAGCCTCATGGAGGAGGTGGGCCTGCAACTGTGCTTTGAGCAGAACGCATGGGCAAAGTTATGGTACAGAATCCCCTTGCATCTGTTGTTTTTCCTCCCCTCTGCCCTGGTGCAATGCTCCTCCTTGTTGGAGTATTCACAGCTGAAGCCCTGAATTCCAGAAGGTACCTCAGCCCGCATTTCTAAATTGCATTTGCAGGTCTGTTCCACTGGGCCCCTCTGGGGGAAAGAGCAGGACAAGAGGACACAGCCTCTGCACCAGAGACAGCAGCCAGCTAATTAGGCAGGCACCTAGCGTCTCCCCTTGCTCCTGAAGCAGCTCTTCCAGGAATGTTCCCAGATGCTCCTGTTGGGGCGGCATAAACAACTCATTTGTTAGCCGCAGCAGCTACCACAGCCTGGGAGTTTTAGGGCCTGAGAGAGATGATGAAAAGAAAACTTGTCCTCAATGCCCACTAACAACCTCTGCTTGTTCATTTCAGAGCCTCACCCTACCCTGCCCCAAAGAGAGGCAGGCACCAGATTCTTAGGCCATGCTCCACAAGTCATTATCTGGGTTCTGTGATGATGAAGCATGATTACAATGGCAATTTTGAAATTATTGATCATCACAGAACTGGAAAAATTGTTGTGAACCTCACAGGCAGGTTAAACGAGTGTGAAGTAATCAGCCCCAGGTTTGATGTGCAACTCAAAAAAGATCTAGAAAAATGGCAGAATAACATGCTCCTGTCCTATCAGTTTGGTTTCATTGTACTGACAACCTCACTGGTTGGGCATCAAGGACCATAAAGAAGCAACATGAAAACAGGAGAGAAAATCCTGGGATTCTTTTTTATGGGATTCTTTTTTATTTGCACATACGTGCAAATAAAATACTTCAGTGGACTCTGGTGCTTCACTTGGTTTTTTGCACTTTACAGCAGAGTAGCAAGAGTGCCTGCGGCAATGTGCAGCCTTTGTGTTAATTAGTGAATGCTGTTTCCCTGAAGTGAACAAGAAAGTCTTGACTTGTAATCACTCAAACCACCAGGCTCAATGCTCAGCAGAGGAAGGTATCTAGCCCTGGTGGTTGAATCTGAGTTGGGGTCCAGGTGAAGCTGTCCCTTTCTGGATTGGGGGGTGCTCCACCCACAGGATTCCCCCCAGCCACCACAGATGAGAATAAGTCTACCAAGACATGATCTGTTTGGGGAGGAAAGGCAGCCAGTCTCTCAAAGGAGAAGGGCCAAGAGCCTTTTCGTCAATGGGCTTTTATTGGGTTCAATTTGCACAGGAATACAGGTAAAGCTCATCAATCATTGTCAGGCAACAAGGATCAAACAATAGATAACATACAAAGAACTACGAGGGCTTATTCTGAGTGAGGGTCTGTTAGCTAAAGGGCTACAAAACTTTGGGAAACAAACTCATATCCTGCTCAGACCCTTACTCATATCCTGCTCAGACCCTTATCAAAAAATTGAGGGCATGCTTAGCAAAGCAGGTTTCACAGGATTTTATGTATTCTTTCTTAGGCCTGATTGCCCGTGGAACCTGCCCTTTCCAGCACAGGGCTGCACCACACTCTGTCATTGTTTCAGGCTTAAGTCAGGCAGGGGAAGTAAGACAGCCAAGAGATTAGGAGACTTCCCGCAGACAGAATGAGGACTCAGGCAATGTCAAAGCCAAGGGGCAAGGGTCCATCACCCCCTTTTGCTATAGCCTCCCAAGTCCTTCCCTTGGGGCGCCCTGTGATTGTGCCTGTCTTTGGTTGTCCCTCCCTTGAGGAATCTTACCTGTCACTGGCTAACCAGTCATGCACTGGGGGCCAGGCAGGGTGAAGTAAAGGGAGCAGAGGCAGCGTCCCTGCCAGGGAGATAAGCTTTGTCTCTTTAGTGGCTTATGGTCCCAAGGTCACTCACTCAGCCTTAGCCATGGCGGGGGGGGGGGGGGGGGGGGGGGGGGGGGGGGGGGGGGGGGGTGTTACAGCTCCTGAAACCAAGCAGGGTGGTTCCCAACATCTGGGATCTTATGTTAACCCTGGAGAAAATTGTGCCTTTCCTGTTTTCAGCTTGACAATACACATTTCAAGTAAAGTTATTAACTGCCCTAAAATATGATATAGTTATAGTTAACTATGTAAGTAAGTGCGTATAAGGAAGCAGGCAGGAAGCAGACAGCTAGAGCCTACAGATCACCAAGACCTCTCAAAGGAAATTTAAATAATGTGTTGGTAACATTTAAGCAATATGTATTTGTAAAATGTCATTTCAAAAAAATGAAATAACTTTTAAAAACTGAAAGAAAAAAAAAAGAAAGAGAAAATGGGAGATCTGATTTCTGCAGCCACAGCAACTGAATTCTGCCAATGACCTGAATGAGCTGACGAGGACCCACCCTGGCTGACACACCAATGTTGGCAACCTGAGCAGAAAACACAGCTATGCTGTGCCCAGACTTCTGACCTGCAAAAATAGGTGTTAAGACTCTGAGTGTGTGGTAATTTGCTATATGCAGCAATAGAAAACTAATACAGAGTGATATTCAAAATATTTAAGAACAAGTAGGGCATGGGCATCAACCATATAGAATGGACATGGGTAGCAACAGGTGGTATGGGCAGAATTATTAGCCTTGGAATAAAGTTTTGTAATGCCCATTTTAGAGATATGGAAACTGACATTCTGTGGCAGTTGACTAGACCAAGGCTTCATAACTAGTGGAGGCAGAGCTGGATTCAATCCATGCTTCCTGGAAAGCAGTTAAGTACAGAAGCCAAGAACACAGGTTGTGGTGTAGTGGGAGGGCTTTGAGAGCCATCCTTAGGGATCTGGACTTGATTTTCTGAGTAATGGCAAGCCACTGATAAATGTCAGTAAGATGTGAGGGTAAAATAGAGCCTTCAGCATTTGGTAGTATGTGAGGAAGATGTGTGTAATTCAGGAAAGGGTTCCATTGGAAAAGGAGAATTATGGAAACTTCTACACAGAATTGAATCAAATAAAGGGACTGGATCTTACAAAATTATGAGCTCTGGTTAAGAAGACTATGTAATGCTGTGTTCTTTGTTTCTGGTGTTGAGTCTGGGGGCATTAGAAGTCAGCCTGCTGGTGGTCAGAGAGGAGAACTGTGTGTGAAATAAGGGAGACCAAGGACTAATGGGAACCAAGATGGCTGACCTGCAACCCAAGAGGACAAACTGTGGCCAAATCCACATCCAATTCCTCAGATGTGGTGGTTAAGATTGCAGAAATTGGAGTCATACAAACCGAGGTTCAGATCTTAGCCCTTCCATTCCTTGGCTGTTCCTTAGCTCTTCACCTACTCATTTTACCATTCAATGGTGGATGTTGCCTGTGGGAATTAGCACCGTAATAGGTTAATGATGATTTTCTGTTTCCATGCTTCAGTTTCCACTTCTGTAAATGGCACCTATGGGAATTTTTGAAAGACAATGAAGCACAGTGCCCAGCACATACTGAGTGCCCAATAAATGCTAGCTTTTACTACTCAAAGATACCAGTGTCCTAAAGAACATTCTTTTCCAGGTTAAATATCCCTGGCTCATGGCATGTTCTCCAGCCCCTCGCCATCTTGGACCCTGGGTACAGAATGTGCCTCTGATGGGATGTCCCTAGCCTGCTGCTTGTCCTATCCTTGCCTGTTCCTGCTGTTACCCTCTACTTTTCAAGGCTAACTAACACTGTCAGATACAGAAGATGGAACAAGCTGTACTTTCACATCTGGCAGGAAAAGGGAGGTGCCCAGGGAAGCTGAGAATAGCTTGCCTGATTTGAGCAGGGAAATAGCACCAGCTGGCAAGGGGCAGTGGAGGGGGCAGGGATCCCCACCCATAGTACGTGGATGATGCCTTGGCTGTTTCCCAACCCAGTGCTCACTGCTCACTTCAGATGGGCAGGAGTCAGCTGAGGGAAATGCTCCTTCAAAACTATAAATTCCCTACAATTCCTTACTCCAGATCCTCTTGACCTAGAAAAACAAACCAGCAGAGAACTGTCATCCCATCTGGGGTTACAGAGAATACTGGGAAAGATCTCACCTTATTTAGTTCTATGGAATCCATGTGGAGAAGAAAAAAAAAAGTACAGAACAAGCAAGGCAATGTTCACCTTAAACCAGTCATGGGCTCCTAGACTGTCCTAGGAGGAGGAGGCCTCTGAAGGTCATTTTGCTCTTGCTGAGAAGCCTGAGGCCAAGAGAAAGAAAAGATCTGCCCTGAATTGCATAGGCAGGTGTAGTAGAACCTGGCTTATAACCCAGCTCTCCTCTGCCTCCTAAAATCAAGCATTCTATATTTCTTTCTTACCCCACCCACAACCTGTGTGTGTGTAGATACACATATGGACACAGGTGCATACACACATATATAAGATTCTCAGTGAATGCATTAGAGACAATTTAGTAAGTGTAGAAAACAAAGAAGAAAATTTAAAAATCCAAAATACCAAAATTCACAAATTATTTAATATTTTGGGGCATTTTCTTTTATTTCTTTATGCATACACATAATACACGAGTAATATATAATAATACATTTTAAACACTGGGATACTAGATATATATTTGCAATCTCTTTATTATATTATTGAGTTCTGTCTAGAAATATTCTTCCCAAAACATTTAATAACTTTAAAGTACAATATCACATTGCATGTACCATTACTTATTTAACTATTCCCTTATGGATGACCTTGAGGTTATTTTTATTATTTTGCAATTTAAATTACAAGGCAATGGGAAACTTTCACTTTTAGCCAAGACAGGGATCAGATTCACTCCCCTGCTTGAAAAAAAAGGTTTAAAAACAGCAATTTTAAGAAACTGATCATCAGGCAATAAAAGATAGTGATCCCTGAGAAATGGAAAACCACTAAGGTGAGCGAGCCCTTGGATTGGTCCAGCTTCTTGCACTGAGTTTCCAGGTCACAGTACCCGAAGGGGGATCCCAGGTGGAGCCTGATGAACTTCCTGAATTGAGCAGAAGGAGCTGGAAGTCCAGAGAGACCAGTTAGAGACTTGAAGAGATTTCTCCACAGAGAGCAAACCCCGGAGAACAGAAGGTCTGTCTTGAGTCTTCAGCGGAATATTGATTAGCACATGTGAGAAAACTACTAGAGTCTTGGGAAAGAACTATTTGAAATTAAATAGCACATGTATATGTAACTCATGTTTCAAATGAGAAGTCAAAAGGAAAAACATATCTTGAACTGAATGAAAATGAAAACACATTATATAAGAATTTGTGAAACGCTGTTAAGCAATACTAAGGAAGAAACTTTTAGCATTAAATGCCTATATCAGAAAAGAATAAAGGATTCAAATCCATAACTTATGCCTCTATCTTAAGAGACTACAATAAGAAGAGAAATTAAACACGAAGTAAGCACAAGAAAGGAAAGAATATGTTTTCCCATACGGTTGGTTCTCTTTTCATTTTAATGCTGTTTTCTTTAGCTGTGCAGAAGCTTTCTATTTTGATGAGATCCCATTTGTTTATTCTTTCCTTGATGTCCCCTGCTCTAGGGGACATATCAGTGAAAATATTGCTGCATGGAATATCTGAGATTTTCCTGCCTACAGGCTGACAGTGATCAGAAGAGAGAGGGGAAGGGATAAAGGGGGGAAAGGGTGAAGGGTTTACAGGAAAAATTATAAAGGACATACGGACAACAACAAGAGGGAGTGGAAATGGGGGAGGGAGGCAGGGAGGACTGGGGTGGTAGGGAGGGGTGGAGGGAAAGGCAGAAAACTGTACTTGAAAAACAATTTTTTAAAAAAGAAAGAATGGAAATAATAAAGATCAGAGTGGGAATCAATCAGACAGAAAACAGCAAAACATTAAGGAAAGTCAGTGAAACCAAGAGCTGGCTTTCTGAGAGCAATAAAATTCATAAACTTCTAAACAGATGAAAAAAAAAAAAAGAGAGAGAAAACACAGATTACCTGTAACAGAAATGAAAGAGATGCCATCACTACAAATTCAACTGATAATTTAAAAAAGGTAAAATTATGAGCAACTTATTATCTATGAATCTGACAATTTAGATGAAATTAATAGACTCCTTGAAAGATACCAAACTTCACTCAAGAAAAAATAGATAACCTGAAGTGGAATATGTGGTTAAAACCTACCCATAAAGAAAATTCCAGGCTTATGTGACTTCACTGGTAATTCTACTAAACACTTAAGGAATAAACAGTGTCAATTCTACACTAACTTTTCCAGAAAACTAGAGAGGAGAAAATAATTCCCAACTAGTTCTATGAGGCCAGTATTATCCTAATACTGAAAGATAGACATTACAAAGAATGAAAATTATGGACCCAACCCCTCCTGAATATAGATGCAAAATATTCTAAACAAAATTTTAGTAAATTAAAACAGTATATAAAAAGATAACACATCAAACTAAGTGTGATTTCTCCCACATGTATTTTAATGTGCAAAAATCAACCTATGCAATTCCCAATATCAGTAAATTACAAAATAAAAGCCATATGATCATCTCAATAGATACATATAAAGTATTTGACAAAATTCAATATCCATCACTGATTTTAAAAAACTCTCAGCAAACTAGGAATACAAGCAGATTTCCCCAACCACATGCAGAGCATCCAGGTTGGAAAGAAATAAAATTGTCTTTATTAGCAAATTACATGATTCTTCATACAGAAAATCTAATGGAATCTATAAAGATCTACCAAATTAAAAAGTAAGTTTAAAAAGACTGGAGGATAGACTTCTGATCAAGGTGGCAGCATAGGTAAACATGGCTTCCTCCTTGCACAAACACATCGAAATTACAGCTAAAATAGAAACATCACCCAGAACCATCAGAAGTCAAGTGAATGGAAGTCCAACAATGGAATTAAAGAAACCACATCCACCCAGACTGGTAGTAGGGACAGAGACGTGGAACAGGCATGTCCCTCACCCACATGTGGTAGATGAAAATTCAGGAGGGATATCTCAGGAGTGAGGAGTCCCAGCCCCACACCCAGTCCCCTAACCCAGGATTCCAGTGCCAGGAAGATAAGTCCCCATAACTTCTGGCTGCAAACACTAGTGGGGACTGAGTCAGCCTAAGAAAACTGTGGAACCCTATGCAGTTCCCTTTAAATAGCCCACACACAGACTTACTCAGATTGACTCCCTCTGTACTTCAGCACCAGGATAGCAGCTTAAGAGGCACCAGTGGCATACAGGGAGGAACTGAAGTGTGTGGCATTGAGAGCTGGGGCACAGCTTTCTCCCAGAAAGGCAGGCAAAGAACATTGTTCCCTTTCTGAATCCTCCCCTGACAGAGCTACAGAGCTGGCAGGCAGGTGCCATTCTGAGACTCCATCAACCCAGCTAACACTGTTTGCCCTGCCCTGAAGGTACCCTAAGACATGCATGTTCCACCCAACTTACCGCACATCCAAACTGTTAACAGTGACTTTTCCACATGAATGGTTGATCTTGGCTCATGCTTCACAACTTCCTAAATCCTCTCAAACAAGCAACAGCTAGCCTCAGTGAGCTCCCAGCTCCCCCATACCTCTTGCTAATTGGCCCCAGGCCAGGAATTAGCAGCAGCCAGTCTAGATTCACAGCTTAGCCTTACCTGGGAATCTCCCAGCACAAGCAGCAGAACACAGGTGGGAGGTTGATCTTGGCCTGCATCACCCAGAAAAACCCAGAGCCTCTGCACCCAGTGGACAGCTACAGACCATGTTGGAGCACCACCACCCTGCCCCTGCATGGAGGATGGAGGTTGGTGGTCAGTGGTCACAGCCAGTCCTTGCAGCTGACTGGCCTGAGTAAATCCCTCCCATTGACCTGACAATAGCAATCAAGGCTCAACTACAAGAGGAGGGTGTCCTCAACCCACACAAAGGGCACATCTGAAGCACCCAGGTTGGGTGATGGGGAGACTATGCTACTGGGCCTTACAGGACACCTACTATATTAGGCCATGCTACCAAGGCAGGGAGTCATAACAGCTCTACCTAATACAGAAACAAACACAGGGAAACTGCCAAAATGAGGAGGTAAGGAAACATGTCCCAAATGAATGAAGAGATCAAATCTCCAGTAAAAGAACTAAACAAAATGGGATAAGCAATCTATCAGACACAGAGTTCAAAACACTGGTTATAAAAACGCTTAAGGAACTTAGTGATGACCTCAACAGCATAAAAAAGATCCAGTCAGAAACAAAGGATACACCAATTGAAATAAGGAACAATTTACAGGGAAACAACAGTAGAGTGGATGAAGCCAACAATCAAATCAATGATTTGGAACATAAAGAAGCAAAAAACAACCAATCAGAACAAGAATAAGAAAAAATAATCCAAAAAAAATGAGGATAGTGTGAGCAACTCTGGGACAATTTTAAGAAGTCCAACATTTGACTTATAGGGGTGCCAGAAGGAGAAGAGAAAGAGCAAGAAATTGGAAATCTATTTGAAACAATGACAAAAGAAAATTTCCATGAATTGGTGAAGGAAATAGACAGGCAAGTCCAGGAAGCACATAGAGTCTCAAACAAGATGGATACAAAGAGGCCCACTCCAAGGCACATCATAATTAAAACACCAAAGGTTAAAGATAAAGAGAGAATCTTAAAAGCAACAAGAGAAAAGAAGTTAGTTACCTACAAGGGAGTTCCCATAAGACTGTCAGCTGATTTCTCAGAAGAAACTTTGCAGGTTAGAAGAAATTAGCAAGTCATATTCAAAGTCATGAAAAGCAGGGACCTACAGCCAAGATTATTCAACCCAGCAAAGTTATCATTTAGAATCAAAGGGCAGATAAAGAGCTTCACCAAACCATTATTATATTAAATGTTAAAGGGACTTATTTAAGAAAAAGATAAAAACTATGAACAATGAAATGGCAAAAATACCTATCAACAATTAAATCTAAACAACAAACTAAGCAAACAAGAAGAACAGAGGCAGAATCATGAATATGGAGAGCATTTTGATGGGTGCCAGATGGGAGGGGTGTGTGGGGCAATGGGTGAAGAGGTGCAGGGATTAAGAAGTACAAATTGGTAGGTATGCAATAGACAGGGGTATGTTAAGCCAAGAACAGTATAGGAAATAGAGTAGCCAAAGAACTTATGCACATGACTCATGGACATGAAAAGATGTTGTGAGGGGGCTAGGTGGAGTGGGGCAAAGGGGGAAAAACTGGGACAACCATAATAGCATAGTCAATAAAATATAATTAAAAAAATAAAAGACTGCATGATACAGATTAATATGCAAAAACCTATGCACAACTTGAAAATAAAAATTTAAAACTATACAATTAACTCTTACAACTCAATAATAAAAATGCAACCCAATTTAAAATGTGCAAAGAATCTGAACAAACATTTTTTCAAAGAAGACATACAAATGGCATATAAGAACATGAAAAGATGTTCAATATCATTAGCTATCAGGAAAGTGCATATCACAACCACAACAAGCTACCACTTCATACCCACCAGCATTAATATAATAAAAAAAAAGTCAGATAATCACTAGTATTGAAAAGGATGTAGAAAAACTGGAACCCTAATACACTGCTAATGGGAAATTAAAATTGTATAGCCACTTTGAAAAACTTTGGCAATTCCTCAAAATATGAGGCACAGTTACCACATGATCCCCAAATTCCATTCCAATGTATACATCTAGGAGGAATAAAAACATATTCACACAAAAACTTGTACACAAATGCTTAGGAGCATTATTCAACATAGTCATAATGAGTAGAAATAACCCAAATATCCACTGGCTGATGAATGGATAAACAAAATGTGGTCTACCCCATAAATGGAATTATTATTCAGCAATGAAGGTAAATGAAGCACTGTTTCGTGCTACAGCATGGATGAGCCCTAAAAACAAGCTGACTGAAGGGAGCTTCTCACAAAGGACCACATATTTATGACTCTAATGATATAAAATGCACCAAAAAGGAAATGTAGAAACAAAGCATATTAGTTGTTTCCTAGGGCTGGATACTGTTTTGGTTGAGCCAAAGGGAATTGTGAGACAAATCATCCATCAGAACTTGCGACAATGACTTAGCTAAAAGCTGGCTGCGTAAAACGACTCCAACCACCAGGAATGTGTAAAAAGGGGTCTAGAGAGAATGTTAGTGACTTTGGAGGATAAACTTTATTGGGGGTCCCATCTACCCCTCTTCCCAGAGAGAAGGGTGTGGCATGCTTGCCCCTTCACTTCAAATAAAGTGAGAGGGCCTTTGGTACACTGAGAGAGCAAGGAAGTATACATGGACCCTGAAGCTGGGAGGGGCAGGGTGAGGCAATGCCCAACTCGCCAGCCTGAAAATGTAGAATTGTTCTTTCCAATATAGTCAACACTAATCTCATATGGCTATTTAATTAGTTTGAATTAATTAAAACTACATGAAATTAAAGATTTCTGTTCGTCAGTTGCACCAGCATTTCAAGTGCTCAACAGCCCCATGTGGCGAGTGACTACCATCCTATGCAGTAGACACAGAACATTTCCGCCCTTGAGATAAGTTCCACTGGATAACAGCGATGTAGAGGGTCGCAGACAAGCTGGATGGCTGTTTTGGTGCTAGAACAGGAGGGTTGCTATAGTGGTGCTTGCCTGCATTTCAGTCTTAGATGAAAGGATGAATGAGGTTTTCATGTATGTCGGTTACGGGCAGGCCATGCAGGAAAGCTGTCCTGGAGCCATTCTAAAGGTTAAAGAGGATGGCCCAGAAAAGGCAAAGGCATCCCCCAAAGACCAGGGGAAACCAAAGACTGACGGGAGAACTGTCACCTAGAGGAAAACACCTGCAATGTGGCAGCACTTGTCCAGTGCGGCCTCTGTAGAACCCATGAGAGCCACCTCTAACTACCTGCCAGGTTCACCAGCAGCTGGGCTGGCTAATGACAGTGCCAGTCAGGAAGGGGCTCCCCTGCTCCCCATCTCCTCCTCCCTCTCTCCACTCCCTGCATCAGCTGTCAGAGGTGGAGGGTGTGTGACAGTTTACCACAGGGCAGGGAGAGAGGCTGGGCCACCCTCTCCCAACACTCCACTCCCAATCCTCCACTGCAAGGAGCCAGTCTCCAGTTGGGAGAATATTTACTTAAATCAAGTTCAGGGTCAGAATTTTTATTTTCACATGAGATTACACATTTTAACTTTGGACTACAGAATTTTTTTGTATTACTGAAGAGTGCTCAGAAAAGTCATGGACCATAGGGATCTTCATCTAGGGGCAGAAGACCCAGTGAATACATTTTGAAGGGTTTTTTTGTTCACCAACCCATTACTTAGGTTTTGCCTTGAGCAACTATGTGCACGGTGTCGGTGGAACAGAGGGAAATGGGGGAAACTGGGGAAGAAGCAGGTTTGGGGGAAGAAATGGAAATCAAGAGTTCTGTTTTGGACATGTTAAGTCTGGGATGCCTCTTAGCCAATGGAAATGTCAGGCGAGCCCATTTGAAACTCAGGGAAGAGGAATAATTTTGAGAATCATGAGCATAGAGGTAGAATTTAAAGCCAAATGGCTGGATTAAAACAACTAGGGAAAAAATATAGAGAAGGAATGATGGCCAAAGACTAGGTTCCAGGAACTTTCTACATGAGAGGTAGGAAGTCAGACAGAGAAGAGGCGCCAGCAAAGGAGACTGAGGAAGGGCAGCTAGTGAGGCAAGATGGTCTTGACAGGAGGATCTTAAGAAGCAGCTGTTAGGTCCTGGGCTGCAACCCCAGGAGTCACAGCCACTGGCCAGGAGCTACCAGATCACTGGGGGCCTTGATTTGCCTGAATTTATAGCATCATCAGTATTCAAAGTAGCCTCAAAGAAACACCCAAGCACATCCTTCCTGTGCCCTACACTGGAGAACGGGCTTTCAAATTTGTGTTTGGTGCCACCCTCCACATGCAGGTGCACTCACACTCAGCACACCAAGGGGACTGCTACCCAATTCCATTGCTCACTAGAACCATCTCAGCCAGAAGTTCCATCAGAAACTCAGATGCTTGGAATGCCACAGCCAGAAATCCTAAGTCCTCTGCCCCCACTGAATGGTTTCCAACCTGTAAAAAAACAGGAGTGAACTAGGTGATAGCTACAGTCCCCTGCAGCTCTGATATTCTAGATTCTGGATAAAAGGCCCTATTTTGCCAATGAGAAAGCAAAGGCCTCAGGAGGGATCCACTCCCAGAAGGGCTGCACTGATCAGACTGAAGCTCCCTCTGGGCAAGGAAGGGTTCTTCCTTGCACATCATCCTTTATCATCATGTCCTGACAGTGTTAGTGAATAATAATCTCAATGACATTAATTTTTCTCTACCAAGTGGGATGTTGATGAAAACGAGATGAGAAAGGGCTTTGGCAAATGAAGGGCAGCGTTTGATGTTGTGTTCCTGAAGGGAAAGGCTACACCAAGCAGCAGGGGAGGCAATAGTAGGAAGAAGTAACAGAACGCAGAAAGTCAACTTCTGCACAGCTGGCCCTCAGGTCCCTCCAAGAACACCCATCTCCGCTTCCCCTACCTGAAACGGGAGTAAGCCATGAGTTTCTGACTAGAGTATTCTCCCTGCTCCTTTCTGCTAACACAAATTATACCCCTTCTTAAAAGCTAGTCCAAATTCCATTCCTCATAACACTTCACCAGTTCATGTGAAATATGAAAAATGCATATAGCTAATTTGCTATAATTATTGCTACATTTAATTAGCTTTGCCTGGAATTTCTATCTTTCCACTTTCTGCATGATTGATGTTTCTTGTAAACTGCATAAAGCTAAATTGTTCATTTTCTAAAAATCCAACCTGAGACACTCACAAGTACTATGTGTGTATTCTTGGAATATGTCTTAATTTTTGCCAGTTTCCTTATCTGGGAGTGAACTACTTTACAGGGTCTCTAGCCATTCCCCTCAGGTCCTAAATACAATCAAATTAAAACACTCAAGGTACTTTTGGTACTTAGAATTGTCTTTTCTCAGTCTCCTTCAAGTGTAGACTGTCACCTTTGATAGTTAACAGAAATAACAGCCATATGAACGCCTTTGCACTTGTTATGAAGGTCCCACTGAATTTTTCATTACCTTTATTTAAAAATCCAAGCAAAAACTTCCCTTTAGAGTTTAATATTCTGGTGTTCTTTATTTTGAAAACAACCTGCCCATATATTTTATGAAGAGAAACATTCCAACCATTCTGTTTCTGTGAATCTTTATCTAATGTTGGGAACTGTCCTGCCTGGTTTCAGAAGCTGTAACCCCACTGACAGGCTAGAAGGCCCCATGGCTAGGGGACCTTGGGACCATTAGCAACTAAGGAGACAAAATTGATCCTCCCTGCAGGGGCACAGCCTGTGTACCCTTTACCTCACTCTGTTTGGTCCCTGGAGGATGGCTGGATAGTCAGTTATGAGTTAAGATTCCTCAAGGGAGGAACAACCTAAGACAGGCACAGTCATGAGGGGGACATCAGTGAAGGACTTAGGGGATCGTGGAAGAGGGACAAAAGACCCTCACCCTCGGCTTTATCATAGCCTGAGTCCTCATTCTATCTAAAAAGTCTCCTAATCTCTTGGCTGCCTTGCTTTCCTCTGCCTGATTCAAGCCCGAAATAATGCCAAACGGGGGTGCAGCCCTGTGCCCAAATGTGCAGTTCCCAACTGGGTGGGTGGGGGGGAGATCAGACCTAAGAAAGAATGCATAAAGTCCTGTGAAATCTGCTTTGCTAAGAATACCCTCAATTTAAATGATAAGGGTCCAAGCACAAAATAAGTTTGTTTCCCTAAGTTTTACAGCCAATTGGCATTACCCTATCAGACCCTGATTCAAAAGTACCCCCATGATCCCAGAAATGTTATCTGTAAACTATACCTCCTATCTTTGATATGCATCCCTATGCAAGCTAAACTCAATAAAAGCCCACTGAGGGAGAGGCTTGACTCCTCTGAGACTGGTCAGCCTTTCCTCCCCAAGCAGATCATGTCTTGGTAGACTTATTCTCATCTGCAGTGGCCAGGGGAGTTCTGCAAGCAGAATCCACCCCCTCTCCACAACCCCCAATAAACTAAGAAAGTAATTCTATTATTAAAAACTTGCAAATAACTGGAAGTAACTTAAGTATCCAAGGAGACTTTGTGCAAATGTGGTACATGACCCAGATAGATCCATGATGCAATCAGTAGAGTATTGATAATGTACTGTGAAAGTGTTTTTGTGATAAAATGATGGCCCTGGCTATTATGAATTAGTGGATTAAGAGCTGGCCTGTGAACTGAAGGGTCATGGGTTTGATTCCCAGTCAAGGGCAAGTGCCTGGGTAGTGGGCCGGGTCCCCAATTGGGAGCATGTGAGAGGCAGATGATCAATGTTTCTCTTGAACATCAATGTTTCCCTCTCTTCCCTTCTTTCTGAAAAGAAATAAAATCTTAAAAAAAAAGAAAGAAGAACTGATGAAAGCACATTGTGCATGTATTTAGTGTGGAGAAGTTAGTACTGGCTAAGTCATACAGAATTCTGACTCTTCCAGGATGTCTGACATAGTTGTGCAGTGGACAAAGAGGCACCTATTTGCATGAGATGACTTTCATGAGCATTCTAATGTTTGTAGTTTGCACCAAAGGAGGTAGAAGATAGATGCATAGGTTCCTGGGAATGGGAGACAGAGAATAAGGAGGGAATATGGTCATTAACATAACCTTGGACTGATCAGCAACCTCCCTACAGAGTATGGGCAAAAATGAAATCCTTTACTGCACACTTTCATACAGACATGCACCTCTGCTTTGTTGCACTTACCACAACTGTAATTTGTGTAATTATTTGATCGATGTTCATCTCCCTTTCTGGTCTACAAGTTCCACTAGGGCAAGGTTTATTTTGTTTTGCACACTACTTGACATGAAGTCATGATAGTTGAGAGAAGGCAGGGAAAGGAGAGTGGAAGGGTAAGGAGTAAACGGGGGGGAAGGGATAAAAAGAGGGAGAATGGGGTAAAAAAGGAGGAAAGGACAAAGAGAGAAAAATAAATTCTTATGAGGGACACTGTGGGTCCAGTGACAGCCCACTACAGTCTGGGAAGGCACTCACTGTTTCCAGTTGGAACACTGAAAGGCCAAGAATCAGAGAAATCAACTGAAGGCAGGGATTCCTTGGCACCTGGCAGGTTCATACCTCAGGGATGTGTCAGGAGCCGGTGCCCCAGGTGAGGCAGAACGTGGGCAGGACCAGCAGTGGTGTGTGTGACAGAGCACTGGCCAGGGTGGCAGAAGCCCAGCAGCGCCTGTGAGGAGAGCAGCAATGTGATTCAGGCATGGACTTGTTCCTGTCTTCTCAATAGTCTGAGGCCGGGGATACCGGCCAAATCAGGAATGGGATGTGGAAATACCGGGGACACCAGCCAAATCGGGAAGGGGATGTGGAAATGCCCCATAAAGCCCGAGTGTAAGTGGGGACATGAAACCAGTAACACAGGGGCATCCACCTAGTGACCTGTTTGCAGCCTCACATGGTTCTCACTAAAGACATCTAAAACGCCCTACGACTAAAACCACAGAAAGGTTATCAAAATGGCAATAAATTGAATGGCTGTCTGTGATATTTCCCCCTCTCATGTTCATAATTAAATTACTTTTATAATAAAAATACATAATAGAAAAAAAGTGTCTCATTAAAAGAATTGTCATTTTCTTTGATCAGGCAGATGCTGAGAATATTACTGTTCCCGCCTTCTCCCCAGTGCTGAGAAAACGTGGCGTGAAATCACGTGCTTGCCTACACTGACTGCGCCCGTTCGGCGGTCTGCATGGGCACTCCCTTCTCATGCCGCAGGGCCAGGGGCCACAAGGGAAAAAATCCCTACTATTTTGTCCACCCCTGTTGGTGTGAATCCTTTCCATACACATTAGTTTTCAAACACATACTGTCCTCCCTATATCACTCACACTGTCTTATGTGTGTGAATTACTTTTCCAGCCAGACCAGGGACTCCCAGTGAGGGGTATAAAGAAGACAGAGGGGTCAGAGGAAGAACGGATGGGCTGCCACATCAGAACTGCCCAGGCACACCCTTTCTAAATTGCATGCAGCCGTGTACCTGTGCCCTCTCAAACCGTAAGCATCACTGTCACTGTGAGGTGACAGACCCATGGTGGCTGCTACACCCTGCAGGGGAGTTAGAGGGTCAAAAGAATTAATAACTAGTGATGGGAATTATATTTTCCTAAAAGGTGAAGTTTGGAATCAGAAGCGTATCGGTTTCAATCCAGGATCTAATACTTACTCTCAAATAAATATAAAAATAGCTTTCTTTCAATGTATAAATAGTACACACACGCTGAGTGTTAGCAACCAGAGCTCAGTAAATGCCCTTTAGGCCTTATTTTTCATGTAGACCTGGGAGATCCTTTACATCGGGTGTTTTTCAATCTTGGCACCAATGACGTTTTGAACCAGGTAATTCTTAAAAAAAAAAATCTTTATTACAGTTGATATTCAATATTACTTTATATTAATTTCAGACACAACAGCATGCTGGTTAGACAATTATGTAACTTACAAAGTGATCCCCAATAATTCAAGTATGCACCCGGCACCATATGCAATTATTACATGATCGACTACATTCTTTATGCTATACTAAAAACATAGGTACCCACAGTTTTGTACCTACCAACTCGTATTTCTTAATCCCTTCACCTTTTCACCAGGCCATCATCTCTAGTAACCCTCAGTTTGTCCTCTGCATCCATGAGTCTGTTAGTTTACTTTGTTCTTTAGATTCCACATGTACATGAAATCATTTGTCTTTCTCTGTCGGACTTACTTCATTTAGCATAATATCTTTTAGGTCCATCCATGTTGTCACAAATGGTAAGATTTTATTCTTTTTAATGGCCAAGTAATATTCCATTGTATACAGGCACCACAACTGTTTTATGAACTGAGTGATTCTTTATTGTGGGGTGTTATGGGTCCCAGAATGCCACTCAAATTAAAGACACCAAAATGTCTTGTTATTGAAGTTCTAACCTCCAGTGCCTCAGATAGAATGCATTTGGAGGTAAGGTTTTAAAAGTGGTAACCAGGGTAAAATGAGGCCATACGGATAGGCCCCGATCCAGTATGACTGGTTTCCTTGTAAGAGGGGACCAGGATGCCGATGTGAGAACACAGACGACCATGTGAGAGGCAGCCATCTGTAAGCCCAGGGGAGAGGTCTCAGAAGAAACCAACCCCACTGACACCTTTTTCTTGGGCTGCTATTCTCTAGGACTGTGAGGGAAAAAAATTTGTTTGAGCCACTCAGTCGGGGGCACTTGGTTACAGCAGCCCAGCGAACACTCCGTGGGGGTTGACCTGTGTGTTACAGGATGCTTAGCAGCATCCTGGCCTCCTACCCATTGATAGATCAGTGGCAACCCCCTAACCCCACAGTTGTGATAGCCAAAATGCCTCCACACTGCCAAATGTCCCCTGAAGAGAAAAATCTTCCTTCTCTCCTCACTGAGAAACACGGGTTCAGATGGCCTCTGGTCCCCTTGGCACTGCTGGCACTCACCATGGTCACTGCTCCCTAACCAAGCACAGAGCCAAGTACTACCTGAATGAATTCACTTGCCTGGCTCCCTGTCTTGGGTCTCACTGCTCCCTTGCAAACTCCTTTTGCTGCAATTAAAGTAGTAATTACTTCCTGTTTAACAGACTGTGTACTTTTCAGAAACAAGCAGTTTCATTTTAGCATAATTTCTGCCAACCCAGATGTAAATATCACATCAGTGTTAAACCCCATGTTGTTTGCCACGGTTTACTCACGGCACATCAGGTCCTGTGACACTTTCAGTGAGCGCTGCAGCTTGCAGTTTCCCTAATGAACCACTCGTGATTTTAGATAAAATGACTGTGACAAATACTTATATAACCATTTGAAGTTCAGGGAACTCATAAAGAAAACAAATGGCCACTTAAGTGTCTTCACTCTAAGTCATAATGAGACTCCATACATTATCCAGAAACTCTAAGAGCATATCAAAATGCCAGTCAATGGAGACATTCTTCAGAAAGCAAGTCACAAACATCCCGCAACATTCATAAATCTGTCGTCCCAACATCACCACACTCGCTATGGCGTTGTTGGAAAGCTGACGTGATTGGGTGGAGTGGTGGGGGTGGAGGGGGTGGTGGGGGCGGTGGGGAAGCCTGACTCAAATGCTGGAGAGAGGCATCGGGCGCTCTGGAAGGAACTAGGAGCGGGTGGGCACTTTGCACAGAGGTCATTTCTGACCAACCCCTTCCAATAATTTGTAGCTTATACTCAGCTATTCACAAGATTCTGTTTCAAGCACATGATTTTAAATTGATATAGTCTATTCATTTACAAAATCCATTTATTGCACATTCTTTTTAATAGCTGGGATTCAAAGTGTTAAAAATTCAATTCATCCAAGTGAAAAGAAAGACTAACAATAATCATTTTTCAGTGCCATTTCCAAAGACTAAGCCCGTATGTTTTAAATTTATTGTTTGTGACCTCACATTACAACATTAACATCCGAGTAACATGCTGAACACGGGTCTGACAAATAACTGCCTTAAACTTGGGCAATGACCATATGTTGCTGTAGTAAGGTGCACACTGGCGTCCAGGCGTCAGGAGCTTCCACACACTAAGGATGAGTTATGACATCATGCCTTTTTCTAAAAATAGAGGCCTTAACTCAACTGTTCCGAGTGGTAGAAAGGTTGGAGAATCCTTTTCTGAGGCTGGTTTCTCCATGGAAGAGAAGGAGAATGGCTTAAGAACATTCTGAAATTTATAACCAAAGCCAAACAAAACACCTTGCCAAAGTCTGTGTACGTACTCGGCAAAGCGGGTGAGCATGTGAGGTTAGTATTTTTAGAGAGCGATGTTCTAGGGGCAGAAGGTAACTAACCAAGTAAGGATGTTTTATAACTACTTTTTCCCTAGAAAGGCAGAAAAGAATGAAAAGTCGGTTAAAAATAGTATTTAGAATTTAACACCTTTACTTGGGCACTTATGAGCATGAAATCCATGCGGCAACAAGAAGTGCCACGTTCCGATCGCTGCGCTGGGGAAGCCGGCCAGAGCCACACTAATTCCTGTTCCGCTTGTTTCTCGGCTCCGTCTCGGCACTTTCTGACCGCGTGCGGCGGTTCTGCCTCGGACTTATTTCTGTGTCTTGTTGAAGACTGTCTCTGAAAACAGGAAAAAGGAAGTGGCATCTTAGAAAATAATGATCATTATTATTATTATACAGCAGTTTCTAGTTTACAAGTGTTTTCACAGGCATTATTTCATTTAAACCTTTCTACTCCACTGACAATCTGTTAAAATATTATTATTATTATTATTATTATTATTATTATTATCCCCACTTTACAATTGAGAAAACAGTGATTCGCAGAGATTACAAATATAAGTGATAGGGCCAGGAACGGAACCCTTTTCTTTAAAACATTTTATTTATTGACTTTAGAGAGAAAGGGAGAGAAGAAGAAGAGAGAGAAACACTGATTCATTGTTCCACTTATTTATGCACTCATTGGTTGCTTCTTGTATGTGCCTTCACTAGGGATTGAACCCACAACCTTGGCACATTGGGATGATGCCCAACCAACCGAGACACACCGGTCAGAGCAAACAATCGTAACTTCTTGATCCTGTCAGAGCTGAGGCTGTAGGGGGAACCATGAAAACCAAGTTCCAAAAAAAGATGAGTTCCTCCAAAGAGAGATGGGCCACATGAATTTGCTTACAGTTGGCAGAGAACTGGAGAAAGAGGTGGCTCTCGGGTAACATGCAAATGCATTCTGAAACGTGGGCTAGTATTGAAGGTCCTGCCACAGGAAAGTCCACAGCATCTGAAAGCTCTTTTCCAGGTGCTTCCATCAGGTGCTCAGGAGAAAAACAGGGAGCAGGACAAGACTAAAGAGTGTCAACTTTGGTGGCACAGGTATAAAGCAGGTGCTTGGGGGTGACAGGGGTCAGGAAGGAAGTCCTGCCTCTTCCTTGAACTCTTCTCTCCTACGAAGCAAAAGCTTTAAGTTGCTGAGGGAAGAGCAGGAAAGTCACTGGCCCATGGGACTCAGCCCAAGATCCATGCCTCTGGGGAAGGAGCAGAGGTATAATCTGCCTGCCTGGGAGGGAAGGATAGGAAATCATTTGTAAGAACACAAAATTCATTAGTGCTGGACAAACAGAAGAGACAAAAACCTCTACCTCTGGAGGAGGAGCAGAACACCATCTCAGGCTACTGATCCTCACTCTACCCAGAGAGGGCCTGTGCAGTAGTCTGACCACCATGGGGGCGGGGGCAGGGAGAGGGTGCTGCAAAAGCACCATCCCTGAGACCAGGTGTACAGGGCCCGCCCAAAACTGAGGCTAGGCCAAGACCACAGAGAACCCCCAGCCCACCCCGAGGAGGTGCCCAGCACCAGGGAGTGAGCAGAAGCAGTGAAGGATCGAGGGAGAGGCACGGATGTGGAGGAGTGATACCTGCCCCGGGCTGTTGGCACGCAGACATGGCAAGGTAAATTAGAGCAAAATCAGTCAGCAAAACCTTCCAACGATCCAGCCCCCACACTAAGCACAAGGTAAAAGCAGCCCAACTAGAGGAACTTGACATGTGAAGGTCATGTAAACAAGAAAACTCTGACCTAAGTCAACTGCCCACACTAATGGCCTGACAGAAAAAACATGCCTGTTCCTAGGCATAAACACTGTTGACTTCAGTCTCTATGGCCTTTCACAGTATGTCTAGCATTTAAGCAAAATGTACAATACACAAAGAAAACAAATCCATTGTCAAGAGACAGAGAGTGACCTACACGTTAGAACCGTAAGTCCGGGACCTTGGATGACTACGATTGCTACATTAAAGCCTTCAGGGGAAAGCTGGACCACGTGCATGAATACACACTGACGGGCGGGCTCTGAAAGACAAAGATCACTCCTGTCCTCCTCTCTCCACCCTCCCAGAGTCCAGAGGCTCCTTCCCCAGGTGTCAGCACTGGGCCTTCTCCACATCCACAAAAGTAGTGTGTTCCTTTCCATTAGCTATCACTTTACCTTTTTTCAATCTTCCCCTACTCATGTCCAGTCCTTTCACCCACAAGGGTCAGGTGTGAGAAGAGTAAGGACATTTTTATAAAACATACAGACTCCTCACCTCCCACACTTTGACCCATGCTGGGTCAGTGAGCAGTGTCCTCAGCCATGCGGGCATTAGCCCTTTGATCTAGGACAGTGGTTAGCACCTTTTTCCAAGGGCCAGATACTTGGGGCTTTGAGGTCCATACTGTCGCTGTTCCAATTACTCAATTCTGCTGCTATAACATTAAAGGAGCCCCAGACTGCAGACAACATTTTATTAACAAAAACAGAAGACCAGATTTGGTCCACAGACCACAGTTGGCCAACCCCTGACCTAGAACCACATCAATCCAACGAGAGAATCCGGTGGCTGAACCAGAATTAAGTTTGATTCTTCTAGGGCCCCGCTTAACTAAGCTGCCAGTTAGAGGTGTGCCGATCTGGACAGGACAGAGTGTGTTGCTGTACGGAAATAAAGGAGCAAAATGCCCATGGTCACGAAGAAATCCTTAGTTCTTAAAAAAGGTTATTACAACTCCAACAGTTTGTGTCCTGACCATTACCCAGACAGTGACCAAAAGGAGATGATTCCTTTCTGGGGACAGCAGCATTCAGTCACCAAACTCCTTCACTAAGCTGCACGCACCAGGAGGAGGTGAGGGGGTTAATTTTTTTTAGAAGAGGTCACCCCTACATCCAATATTAGATGCCTACTCACTGTAGGGAGGATAAAAAGCCCATCAAATCCCTTGACCATTAGCCCATTTCTGATTCCAGTCCATCTCTTCGGATCAGGACCTTACTACTGGCATCTACATGAGTGATCCAAATGGTCTGATCAGCACCCTCTAGGTTTGCAGATCCACAGTGGGCGGGGGTGTCTTTAACCTGCCGATCTGTGATCCTTCTGACCACCCTGAGGAGCTGATTTAATCATAGTCACCTCCTTAAAGACCCTGTCTCCAAAGAAATATTTCAGGTTAGGGCTTCAACATATAATTTTAGGGGAACATGATTCAGTCCTTAAGGGCCTCCATGATTCAGACATTCAGTTCTAACAAGAGTCTAGTAGGAAGCTAATGGCTGTTTTTCAAAAGTGGTATATGTGGTAGCTATGCTAGGTTGGAGGCATGTCTAGAATTCTTTCCGAGGCTCTAATCAGGAAAATCATTAATCATAAACACTTGTAGCTCAGAGTGGTCCATCAGGGTTTGGGAACTCAAAGGTATTAGCACTTTTCTATAAGTGGTGCTTCCCTATCAGAAAATTTGCTCTGGTACCTGTGGGATAGAGAATTACAGGTATATAACACACCAATTTCTACATATATTCAGCCATAGAGGCAAAACCAGTGAACTAAATTAGCCAAAAGGGCTCCACTTACAATCTCCCCTTTCCCACAGAGAGCCCTGCCCAAACCCCACACAATGCATTCAGGCGCTTCCGTTCCCCATAGGACAGGGTGGGAGAATGAATGGAATAACTACATCCAACAGAGCCACAAAAGTCTGAGTCCCTTTCCTCCCCAAAGCTCAACAGCACACCCAAACTGGTGCAGACAGCCTTTCTTTGCCCTTAGGGACAACGATACTTGGCTACACACCTAAGCAACACAGCTAGAACACCCAAAAGAATTCTGAGAAAGGAAAATGTACACAAGTAACACCCAATGCGGGTGAGGATGGGGAGCGAGAGGAACTCTCATTCGTTCTGGTGGGAATGCTAAATGGTTCAGCCACTTTGGAAGCAAGTTTGACAGCTTCTTACAAACTAAACATGTACTTAGCATACAATCCAGCAATTGTACTCCTTGGTGTTTACACAAAACCTTACACTTTGTTCATAATTATAATACAATCACATATAGCACTTTATTCATAACTGCCAAAACTTGGAAGCAACGAACATATCCTTCAATAGGTGAAAGGATAAGTGAACAGCAGTAATCCATACAACGAAATACAACAAACAGCACTAAAGAAGTGAGCTCTCAAGCCACAGAAGAACATGGGGGAACCTTACATGAATACTGAGCGAAAGAAGCCAATCTGAAAAGACTACATGTTGTACAGTTGGCTTCAGTACATGTAATAAACCTGTAGCCATCAAGACAATGCGTTATTAATGAAAAGACAAACATACAGATATCAACGCACATTTTGTTGTTGCTTTACCAAAGTTTGCAAAGAAAGTTTCTTTTTCTCTTAAAATCAGACTGCAATACAAGTTACATTACACTTAAAGTAAGTCTGAAGGATGCTTTACTGCAAACGCACAAACACAGCAATAAAACACATCTGGTTTAGGTCCTCCCACTGAGTTGGGGTGGACCCCCACCTGAAATTTGGTTTCCTGGTTGAGACGGATGACAGGATGCATGTACCCTGAGGGTATGTGTGATACTGTGACTTACAATAAGAAATATATATTTGGTCTCCCTCCCCTGACAGAGCTCTTAAACCCTTGGAATCCCCTGTGATGAAAGGTATTAAAGGTGTCTTTTGTTACGTTTACCAGGTGACTTTGGAAAAGCAGGTAAGGGTGGAGGCTGGGTGCCAAGAAACCAACCTTGTGATTCAGCCCTACCTCAAGGAGGGAAGAGGGGCCAGATATGGAGTTCAATCATCAATGGCCAATGACTGAATCAACCGTGCCTATGTAACGAAGCCTCCATAAAAACCTGGAAGGGCAATTTAGAAAGCTTCTATGTGGGCAAATACATGGAGATTTGAGGGGAGTGGCACACCTGGAAGGGGCATGAAAATAGCTCTTTCCCCAGACCTTGCCTCATGCATCTCTTATCCGGTTGTTCTGAGTTATATCCTTTTGTAATAAACCAGTGATGCATTGAGTAAACTGCCTCTCCGAATTCTGTGCACAGTTGTAGCAAATCAACTGAACCCAAGGAGGGGGTAGTAGGACTCCAATAGATGCCTGGTAGGTCAGAAGCCCAGGTGACAATCTAGACATACGACTGGAGCATGAGGGGTGGAGTTAGTCTTGTAGGACTGAGCCCTGAAACTGTTGAGACCTGACGCTATCTCCCATAGGTAGTGTCAAAATTGAGTTGAATTATAGGACACTCAGCTGGAATCCTAGAACTGCTTGTTGGTGTGGAAAAACACCCCCTCCCCCAATCAGAACTGGTACTGTAACAGCAGGGAATAGTAACCCATCCCATGACTCTTCTGACATTGTTTCTGTAAGTGCTGACTCTAATATGTAGCTTGTAGATAAAGCGCATGTTCGTCTAAGAATCCTAGGTACTAACTTCAAAAGATACAGACGCTGACCTTCAGTCATCCCAGCCCTGGGAGATTTGATGACTTTCAACCATAAAACCAAGATGACAAAAACCAGGATGACAAAAACCAGGATGACGCACACCTGACCACTGCTTGACCAGTTTCAAGGTCCTTATCAGAATGGACTGTGCTAGTCTGCACACAGAGACCTTCTCAACCCCCTCCCCTTGATCTCCTTGTTCTGTTCCCCTCCCTCCTTATAAAAACCTCTGCCTGCACGGAGATGTGAAGATGGGCTTTGAGACAAGAGTCCCCACCTTCTCAGATTGCTGACATCCGAATAAACCACTTTTCTTTTCACCAGTTCCTGTCTTAGGAGTTTGGCTTTCGGTGTAGCAGGCAGCCAGCCCTGCATTCAGTTACAGTACCCGAATCACAGTATGAAAAGACTTACTACTCACATAAAAAGGCTTTTCTGGGGAAAGGAGGGCAGGCTTCCTAAGTCAGTCTGAAAACAGAAACTAGCCTGGATTCTTTAAGGTGGTTGGTGGGTGGGGTAAGAGTGAGGGTCCCATGCACAGAAAGGGGCGTGCACAGTTTGCCAAGACCAACAGAGGGAGCACCCAGGATTTCTTATCAGCTTTCCCAGATGTGAAACAGAGGAGGAAGAGAGTGGGTTAATACCCAAAAGCTGTCAGCAAACAACAAAGTAATAGAACCGGACTCCCTGTTACAGGGTGTAGACTGATGAAGAACTCAGTCCAGGGACTTACTGTGTAGTGCAAGCCCACAGCTGTGGCACAGTGGGAAAAGCACTTGACTTGGGGTTAGGAGACTCAAGGCCATTCACCACTCCTCTGGGCTCAGGTTTCTCATAAAACAAAGTGAATAAAGTTCTTCTCTACCCTGCAGTCACAGGCACTAAATAATAAAATGAACATCAAAGCACCTACTCAGGGGACTAGCACATATTAGGAATTTCACAGATGCTAGTTAAATGACATTCATCTTCTCCAATACTCAGAAGGAATTTTTGCAGATTTTAATAGTACTTACTTCTTAGAAAATAATGGCACAAAAGAAAGAAAAATGTATCAGCCAGCATGCAGCCTCCCTTGGGATAAACCCATTTCTCTCTCTAGATAAAGGTCAATGAAGATAGATAGGTCTCTGGTTTTACCACCAGATGTTAGAAAACTTTTTGGTTTCTTTCTAGATAAACGGAAGGGAGAATCTACATGTGTTATGAAAGAACTGGTATCCAGAAAGTTCTTCACAGACAAAAGGCATGAGCTAAATCTTAGAAGAGGAAAAGCAGGAAGGATAATAAATGTATCCAGACATGACTTCCTAGATTCAGGATGGAAAGCCACAGTTTAATGGAAGCGGAGGACACTAGATTCGAAAGAAATGGACAATGAGATGGTCGATAGCAAAAAGACTGAACTTAAGGTTTTGTTAAGTCAAATAAGCAAGACAAAATCAGAGTGATAACCATGGACAAATTCTGCATTGCATCACTTACTGCATACAGTTCTCGGCACAACTTTAAAAGGAACATGAACAGGCAGCCCAGAGCTTGTATAACGCGCCTGAGACTTGCAGAGGCAGGGAGCTTCCCAGGTTCTTTTGTCTCAGGCATCACCCTTTCCAGTGCAGGGCAGGCCACTGATGAATACGTTCAGGGTCTGTGGGCAAGCCCCCAGGCCCACTCTGTGTCTGCCTGCTTGGCTCTCCCCACAAACAGGGAGAGGCCAGGCCCATCAGCAATAATTCTTTGATGGACTCTAGCTCCTTGTTGCTCCTAGGTTGTTTCCCTTTCCATCATTTTATTTTCACCTAATTTTTAAGGGTTTCTTGGGGTTTGTTTTTATCTTTTTTGCTTTGAGTATTTTAGGGCTCTGGGAGGTGCATATATGCTGACAGTTACTATACCGTCTTGATGGATTGATCATTTTATCATTATAAAATTATCTTTGTCTTCACATTTTTTTGTCATAACGTCCATTTTATCTGTTGTTAATATAGCCATGCCAGCTCTCTTGTGTTTTTCGTTCCATGGTATTTTTTTTCTATCCTTCTACTTTCAACCCATTTGTCTTTGATTATAAAGTGTATCTCTTGTAGATAGCATGTAGTTGCATGATTTTTTAATTAAAAAATTCACTCTGCTAATCTCTGCCTTTTAATAGAATACTCAATCCCTTTATGCTCACCGTACTTACTGAGCAGGCAGGATTTGTTCCCCACAGTGCTGGCGTCGCGTTTCTGTCCCTCAGTTCACTGCCTTCTTCGGTGGTACGTGTTTTCTAGTGCACCACTGCAATCCCACTGTCATTCCTCTTACTATGTTTAAAATTTTATTTCCTTAATGGTCGCCCAGGGGAATATAAAGAATTAATTTAAAACATCCTAGTTCGGATTAACACCAACCTAATTTCAACAGTACATAAAAATATTGTTCCTAAATAGCTTTGCTCCTTTCTCCTTTCGTTTTACTAGTATTGTCATACAAGTTCTATCTTTATACATTGTATGACCATCAACACATATATAATTATTGCTCTTGTAGTTGTCTTTGAAGTCAGATGGGAGGGTTACAAAAAAACACAAACATCTATACTGTCTTTTGTATTTACCCACACTTTTATATTTGTCTTTACTGGTGCTCTTTACGTCCTCACGTGGATTCAGGTGTCCACTGTCCTTTCATTTCAGCCTCAAAGACTCCCTTTAGTATTTCTTACAGGACAGATTTCCTAGTGACCAATTCTCCATTTTTCTGTCTCTGGAAAGGTCTTAATTTCTCCTTCATTTAAAAAAAATAAAAAATTTTATTTATTCATTTTTAGACAGAAGGGAAGGGAGGGAAAAAGAGAGGGAGGAAAACATCAATGTGTGGTTGCCTCTCGCATGACCCCTGCTAGGGACCTGGCCTGCAACCCAGGCATGTGACCTGACTGGGAATCAAACCAGCAACCCTTTGGTTCACAGGCCAGCACTCAATCCACTGAGTCACACCAGTCAGGACTTGGCCTTCATTTTTGAATACAATTTGCTAAACATAAAATTTGGGGTTGACAATATTTTTTCTTTTAGTATTTTGAAATGTCATCCCACTGCCTCTGGCTGGCCTCTACAGTTTCTGATGAGAAACCACCAGATTCCTCGTAAGTAATGAGTTGCTTGTCTCATGCTTCTTTCAAATATTTCTGTCTTTGACTGAGTCCATTGAGCATCTCACACATACAGATTGTTTTTCATCAAATTCAGGAAGTTTTCGGGCATTACTTCTTTACAGATTCCTTCTGCTCCTTCCTCTCTCTCCTCTCCTCATGGGACTTCCATTATGCATATGATGGTATGCTTGCTGGTGTCCCACAGATCTGAGGCTGTTCATTACTCTGCATCCTTCTATCTTTCTCTTCTTCAGACTAAATAATTTCAATTGATCTATCTTCAAATTTGCTCATTCTTCCTCCCACCTGTCATATCTGCTGCTGAGCCCTTAGTTAATTCTTCATTTCAGCTATCATGTTTTTCAACTCTGAAATTTGTTTTTTTTTTCAGCTATTTGTATTTTATATTGTAATTTTCTATTTGGAAGACATTGCTCTCATACTTCCCTTTAGCTGTTTAGATATTGTTTCCTTTAGTTCTTTGAACCTATTTAAAACAGCTGATTTAAAGGACTAGCAGTCCAATGTCTGAGCTTCCTCTGGGATGTTTTTATTGGTTGCCCCCCCCCCCCCATACACACAGTGTGTATGTAGAATCTTATTTCTTTGCAAGTCTCATAATTTTCTTGGTGAAAACCAGACATGTACAACAATCTGGAAATCAGATTCTCCTATTCCCCCAGGGTTTGTTGACGTTGGTGTTTGCTGTTGCTGTTTATTGACTTTCTCAACCAATCCTGCAAACACGCATTTTTGTTGTTGTTGTGCATTGACAAAGACGTGTCTGCTTGGTTAGCTTAGTGACTGGATGTAAGTTTTCTTAGTCACCTGAAACCGAGATAACACAAGACCCCTTGCTAAATCAGTCTTCACCAAAGGGCTCTGCGTGTGTTTTAGGGCATGTATTCAACACTCAGTTGACAATTCTGCCCCAGGAAGATCTAGACACCTGACTGAAGACACCAGAGATGCAGCTAACTGAGAACTGGCGCCACAGGTAGAGCAAAGGGCTGGTGGACAGTGTGCACTGTAGGAGTGGATACTGAGGAAGCCACGCCTCTACAGAAGGCTGGCCAGTGAGCTCACTGCAACCAAGAGGCAAAACCCCTTCCTCTCACAATGTTTCCCCAGAGCTCTCTACTGATAAAGCTTAACATCAAGAGAGCTGGCAAAACAATGATATTTAAAGGGCCCAATTCAATTTTCACAGAACAGGCAAAAAAGATGAATTTGGAGACATGAGGCAATAAATCAATACTGGTACTGGAGCTCTGAAACTTTATACAGGAAATCCAGTTATCCTGCTGGAAATACCATATGGAGAGAACATGCAGAGATGCCACACAGACAAGAACAGGCAGGGAGCTCAGTGAGGGGAGGGCTGAGCCCCAAGTTCTCCTCCAGTTGGCATCTTCCCATACCTAGACTGGGCTTGTCACAACAGAATAGCTGTTTCAAGAGGAAGCATCCCAAAGAGAACATTCTAGAAGGACAAGACCCACTGTGCAAATGCTCATCAAGCTTCTCCTCACAACACATGGCTAAGCCCAAAATCAGGGTGGGCCTCACAGTCTGAATCCCAGGAGGAAGGGCTCACTGAAGGGCTCACTGAAGGGCAGCAGGAAGGGAGCGGCAGCACCATCAAAGTAACCCTAACCCCCGGAGTATTCAGTTATAAAAATTCATCAAGCTATGCACCTAAGATTTGTCCACTTTAATGTATGTATGCTAAACTTCAATGAAGTTATAACTCCAAAGAAAGAAGCCAAATTATTAACAGTCCTCCATTAAAAAATATAACAAGCTTGTAAATGCATGCAAATGACTCCTCATGGGGTTAAGATGAAATACAGATCACCGATAGAGAAAATAATTCTTCCTCTTCTGACTTTATAAGAATATCAAAGAAAGCTATTTCCTTAAATTTTCTTTTTGAGGCACTATGAGATAAAGAGTTTAAAAGATAAATGGCAACCCTTATCCACTCAGGTTCTTAAAGCCATGTAACCACGTCACTAATGCCTGGAACCTAATACCAAGCTCACTGAGATCCAATGAACACTGACTGACACATGCAGTCCCACAGATGCTTGCTGAGTGCCCGCTGTGGGCTACCAGGCACTGCATGAGATGCCTGAGAGTCAAGGTCCAACAAGCATGCTTCCTTCCAGGAGCAGGCAGGCCTCCTAGTGGAGCTGTGAAGAAGGGATGACAAGTCCTGTAAGGAAAAGGCAATGAGAGAAGAAGAGCAGGTGCAAAGGCACAGAGACAACCTGGCATGACTCTCAGAGGTAACTGTGAGTAGTTCAGCTTGGCTGTAACAGAATGGTGTAGAGGTTTTAAACATAAGGAATGAAATTCCATGCGCCAGCAGGTAAGCTAGGGCCATAACAGGGAGAGCTTGGATGCTAGGGAGTCCCTGAAGGACTTTCAAGTGTGACAGAGAGAACATAATGTATATTAGATCTCAGTGGCAGAATAAATTATAATGACTAGAGGCAGAAAAACAGTTGGATGGCTGCTGCCAAAAGCTGGAGGAGAGCAAAGGGCCTGCAGGAGGCTGTGGCACAAGGGGCTGACAGACACAGAGGCAATCTATAGTGATGATACTCAAAGTGGGGGCCCTGGAAGCAGCACCAGCAATATCTGGGAGCATGTTAAAAATGCACTATTAGGCTGCACCCCAAAACTACTGAATCAAAAGTTCATCAAGTCTTCATCAAGTCTTCTAGCTGATTTTGATGTATATATTTAAGTATGACAACCACTTCTGCATAGGACTTGCAATTGACTGCACATAAGAGGTAAAGGAGAGCGAAAAGTTGAAAACGATTCCTAGACTGTGTCTGGCCTGAGGAGTAAGGTGGACCATTACACTACCATGAACTGAGAGAGGGGACAGTGGGAGAGGAGCAGGTCTGGAGAGAAGGAACCTAGACTCCCATGTTTTATATACAAAGCAACTGAAATCTAGAAATACGAAATGACAAACCAGAACCACTTTTCCTTCCCATTTTCATTCTGTTCAATGCACATACATCTTATAGCTAAAAATGGTGGGATGAATCAATATTTACGTATATAACCCAAAACCGCCTGTAGAAAATGAGTGGTTTTTGCTGCTTATGAAATTACTGCTTTATATTGAGCACTGTACTGCTAGAAGAACCTCTCAAACACTTATGGAACTGGGAGAATGTATTAGAGCTGACATAATACGTATGTTTTGGAACTCGTACCCCAAACATGTCATCTGTGGCGCCACAGAACACGCCCATGAGTAAGATAGGTGCCTGCAGAGCCACTGCATTCTGTTGAAAAGTGAGACTGCGCAGGTTTTTCCTGATCCTACCTCTAAAGCTACCTTATGGAGTTAGTTAATTCATTCATTCATTAATTGGGCAAAAGCTTGTTTAAACTGTTGTACTCTCAGCTAAAATCAGAAGTCCTGGATTCCGTGGGCCCTGACCTCGTCGATTTACCTCTCTGGAGCTCAGCTTCCTTCAAAAAACAAGGGACTGGACTGGATGAGCACTTACATCCTTCCAGCTTTAACACTTACTATCAGTTGATGGGGCTTGTTTGCTTAGAGTTTTCTTATAGTAATGACTTTAAGAAGTCTTCATTTCAAGAATGGACTCAGCTCAGGAATTTTGGGCTATAGCTTGTCATAGCCACTGGTCAGGAAGATTTCCAACACAAGAGGACAAAATTAGCTAAGGAATGGCCTCTTCTCCCAGAATCCAAACTTAAATAATGTTTAGGTGAAAGTAACACAGCAAAAATCTCAAACTTTCATAAAACACTAGTTTGAACCACCAAACATCTCAATAGCCTGACAAACCCACTCATACTGTGCTCCGTGGACACACTACACTTTTCCATTTTCCCAGGGATTCAGCTACGAAACTACAAAATGTCGACAGCATAGCACACCTCTCCTGTGGAAAGATAGTGTGTATAGCTTAATGGCTGAAAGTGCTGACTTGACACATTAGGCTAGAATCTCAGCTCCATCACTCATCACCTGGAGATTTACCCCATTCAGCTTCAGTTACCGCATTATAAAACACGGATAATCACACATCACACTGTTGTTATGCTATTAAAATGAAGTCACATATGTAAAGTATTTACTGTGGGTTAGAACTGGGTTGACAGGAGCTACAATGCTGAACCTACAGAATGGCAGGGAGATGGACAGTCACGTGAATGTGCTGAAACAGGACACGGTGCTGTAAGGGCCTGTAACAGGAGGACGTGGTCCAGAGGGCAAGGCAGAGAAGACGTCCAAAAGGTGCGCATCTCGAGTTTAGGTGTGAAGGATGATTAGGGGTAAACAAGGGGAAGATGGGAAGACCACTCTCTGTGGAGAGTCAAGCCTGTCCAAAGGCCCTGTGGTGGGAGAGAATGTGGCATGAAGACAAGACCTAAGAACTCTGTACTGCTGGAGCAGAAAAAAATGCATAAGTGTGTAATAAGACCTGAGTCTGGAGAAGACCAGACCATAGACGACCTCTTAGGCATATTGAAGAGTCCCTTCTCGATCCTAACAAGAATAAGAAGCTACTGACCACTTTTAAAGTGGAGAGATGAGTAACAGTGACTAGACTTTCATTTTGAAAAGGTCATTCTAGCTGCAATAAAGAGATTAGGCTGTAAAGAAGCCAGAAAATGTGGACTGACAAATTAAGACACGATTTATTATACAGTCAAGACACATGGTAGCATGAATTAGGGTGACGAGAGGGGTAGAATTAAATTGATGGATTCCGGAGATATTTAAGAAGTAAAATCTGGCCCTGACCAGTGTGGCTCAGGGCATCACACTGCAAAGCGAAAGGTCACTGGTTTCGATTCCCAGACAGGGCACATGCCTCGGATGCAGATTTGGTCCTGCAATACCCAGTCAGGGTGCATAAGAGAGGCAACCAATCAACTGTTTCTCTCTCTCTCTTCCTCCCCCTCTCTCTAAAAATAAATAAAACTTTTTTAAAAAGAAGTAAAATCTATAATACAGGTCGTAGATTGAACATACAGGCACCAGAGAACAAGATGTCAAGAATGAGTTTTGGGGGAGGACATAAGAAATTGGCTGAAAAGGAACATCAGAAAAGGATTATGTTTTTATTTTGTTTTAAAAACTTTTCCAGGGGGCATTGGAGAGTAGATATGGTCAAGTGTTTAGCTTTGCATGTGTCCATTTTGAGGTGTCTTAGAAATATGTAAGAGGAGGCATCAAGTAGGTAGGAAAGATAAATTTTTTTAGGAGATAAATTTAATCTTGACCAATATCAATAATCAACCTTGAACAACAGGAAAACAGGGTATTGTGTCTCGTAAGTCAAAGAAGAGAGGGTTCTAAGAAAGGTGAAGAAGTCAGTAGTATCAAACACTGCTAATAAGTCAAGGAAGATAAGGTCTAAAGAATGTCCTCTGGATTTAGCAACATGGAGGTCTTCAATGACTTCAGTGAAAGCTATGTCAGAATGATGAGACTGGCTGGGTATGCTGAAGAGCAAGTAAGTGGGAGATTAGGGAATGGAGACTGTAAGCAGAGATCACCTCTCTCTACATGACACATAGACGTGGACAACAGTATGGTGACGGCCAGAGGGCAAGGAGGGTAGGGGGACGAGAGAAGAGGGCAAAGGGGGGATCAATAGGGATGAAAAGAGACTTGACTTTGGGGGGTGAGTACATGATACAGTATGCAGATAATGTTTTACTAAGTAGTACACTTGAAACCTGTATGATTTTATTAACCTGTATGGTTTTATTAACCAATGTCACTCAAATAAACTCAATTTAAAAAAAAAAGAAAGGAAGAACAGACACAATGGAAGCTGCAGGATGAGAATAAATGAGATGAGAGGTTGAGAGGTTTTTGTCTGTTGGTTGTATGGCTGGTTGGTTTTACGACAGGAAAGATTTGAGCATGCCCAGTTAGAAAACACAGTTGAGAGGGGGAGGTTGCCTGTGCAAGAGAGGAGGGACAAAGCCAAGTGCCTGACAAGAGAGCAGTAGTGAGGAAGGAGGGATGAGCCTCCAGTAGGAGTCAGGACCTCCGTTTACTATAAAAGGAGGGAATGAGGATTAAATATGTGTAAGTACAGGCAGATTTATATACTGGAAAAGATGAAGGTTCCTATAGAATGACCTCTACTTTCTCTATAAAGGACGAGGTCTTCAGCTGGGGGGTGGAAACAGTGAACTGAGTTTTCACATAATCCCTGTGAAGAACAGGACAAAGAAAAAGTCACAAACAGTACAACTGCTAGGCAATTCTGAGGGCCCATCTGAGGAATATGATCATGAGATGATAGTGGAGTAAATCTTCCCTGTTGCCCTACAGACCACTCCCACAGGTGGAGACTAATGAAAACGTACTCTTTTTTGCACCATTACTTTCCTCCTTACCCACCAGTGGGACCTGGAATAGCCCCGTCCTCCCAGCCAGCGTCATTTCCCAAACTGATTCAAAGGTGGTACAGGAGAAGTAGAATTGCATTTATTCTACACTAAACATCTTATGATTAGGAACATCTAGAAAAGAATTAAAAGTTTCTAAAGACCCTGGAGTCAGTGCTCAAGGCCAAACTATTAACCGCCTATTGGAATAACCTGTCTTCAGAAAAACAATTTCTGACAAGTATTCAGAGTTATCACACTGGGATTCCATTTCTAAGCAGAAATATACAGAAACAAGTAGTAAACTTCAAATCTTTACCTTGATGGGTGTGAATTATCACTTTCTTAAATCAGAAAGCACAAATATTCTTTTGTTTAAAAATCAACTGTACATAATTATAATTTCTCAGGTCAAAGTACATGATTATTTTTTGATTATGAGAACTCACTTATGTGATGCTTCCCAGGCTTCCTCTTCTTCCAGAATATCTCTTATGATGTCTGAACTGGAACTAAAAGGATATATGTTAATATTGCCAGACAACAAAGATGGCACAGTTCAATCTATATAAAATTCTAGAAAAGGTGAACTAATCTATAGTGACAGAAAGCAAACCAGCAGACCAGGTTACCTGTGAGGGGGCTGGGGATGGGCAAGGAGGGGTTACACAGCAGCAAAAGGAAACTCTGATTGTGGGGGTGGTTTCACAGCTGTGTATGTAAGTCAAAACCCTTCCAAGTGTGTGCTTCAAATATCTGAAGTTTATTCTACAGTGATTTCAATGAAGTTATTTTTTAAAATCTTTGAAAGTTAGCAATAATAATGAAAAAAAATCCCAAATCTTAAATAAATCCCTGAACATAAAACCTGAATTCAAACAGTACAAAGTCACAGCCTTTTCAATTTCTCATGGCAGCCCAAGATCAAATCATGTCTTAAAAACTGCTCTCTAGCAATGAGATTCACAAGAGATGCTGAATTCCTAAGTGGCTTATAATCCCTTTATAAGCAAAGTAAAGTAAAATTTAATTAATTTGCACTCTGCTAAAAATGGAATTTGTTACAATGCAACCTGGCTTACAGTGCTGTGTATTTCTGGCTGATCTGTGCAGAGCAAACAAAATTATAGAGGGCATGTATTATATCTTTATAAGAACTGTTTTAAGGCTCTAGCATCTTATTCTTACCAAAATAAATTCCTACCAAATAAATATATTTTTAAAAAGATATGTGTGTATCAATATCAAAAAAGCATTTCTGTAGACATCCAAAGACAGAATGTCATGGGCCCTGCAAGGTCGACTCAGCAGCCGCGGTCACCACGCCAGCATGGAGAAGGCGAGAACAGAGGACGCGTTCTCGGTGCAGAATGACAGGTCTGGAAGTGCTGGCGTCTCTCACATTTCCAACGATACTCTAATAGATAACATGAGCTTAAAAACTGTAAAGATTTAAAGTGCCAATGAATCATTCATAACTACTGCTGACAAATCACTTGAAAGCAATGTTTGCCTATGATTCCTGGGAAAAAAGGTAGTAACAGTCCATAAATACAGTTCTGTACCAAAAGTTTATTCAGAGGATTTCCGCCCAAACCCTGGAACTCCAGGAGCTCTGTGCAAGGCCCCCCTGCCTGTGGTCCACGTGTGTAACGGCCCATGTGTGGGGGTTCCCATCACACCTCAAGCAGAGTGGCCCTCTGATATAGCTACACAATAGTCCTCAGGCTTTTCAGAATAAGAATTCTCATATGGCCCTGGCTGGTGTAGCTCAGTGGATTGAGCGCAGGCTGTGAACCAGGCATCACAGGTTCGATTCCCAGCCAGGGCATATGCCTAGGTTGCAGGCCACGTCCCCCAGCAACCACACATTGATGTTTCTCTCTCTCTCTTTCTCCCTCCCTTCCCTCTCTAAAAATAAATAAATAAAATCTTTAAAAAAAAAAGAATTCTCATATGGTGGTAGCAATACTTTTAGTATTTGTGGCTTGACAGAATACATAATGATAATGAAGCATTATAAAATCAGTAATACCTTTAGTTTATATTTTATTCATTATAGCAGCACATGCACACATTTTTAAAACAGTAGTGCATGCATTTGTGAGACGCTCTATTACGTCCACGGATGGTTTTTGCCGTGCAATCATTCCTTCAGGCCCCGGGTGGGAACCCCTGATCAAGCCTATCAAGAGCACCTAAGCCCCTACTACCCTCTCACATCGAGGACAGCCCACTGCTCACCAAGTGCTCCTGAAAACAAAAACATTATCATCGGCCATACTCACCTTAGTGCACACTGACTTACAACAAGCTTTCCCATTAAACGGCTAGCTAAACGTAGTTTTTATCAGCAGGGAAGAGGGAAAAGCAGGAGGCCGTAAGGAGATCCACAGCCAATTTTACCAACTTTATTATTTTCCTAACAGAAAGACCCACACAGCCACTCACTAGGGAGGGCTTAGACCCACTACCAACCCTATAGTCCCATTAGATCGGAGGCAGTCTAAACCTTTCCGATCCCAACCTTTGTTATTCCTTAACTTGGTGATAAATTATTCCAACTCTATAAAGAAAACTGGAGCTCCTTTAATGTAACTCATTCCCTCTCTCTCCTCAAATTATACCGATGCCCTCATCCATTCTTTTTCTGCATGGAGCAGCAATTTTCAACTGGTGTGCCACAAGAATTTTTAGAACATGCAGTACCTATTTAGTCAGGGGTACTGACCTCTTTACCCTTACACTGTCAAAAAAATGACAACAGTCATTCGGTGTGAATAAATCAAAATTATACTTTTTTTTGGGGGGGGGTCAAATATGCAAAAAAATAGAGCTTTTGGTCTCTTGCAGGATTCCAGTTAACTATGTGTGCCCTGAGATCAGAAAGGCTGAAAATCACTGGGACTGAGCAACAACAGTGCTTCTCAACCTTTTCCATTTTTGCTCCAACCCCCACTAGTCTTTTGAGGCAATTTTTCCTAATTGTCCCTCCAGGAAATTTTAATGCCCAAATGTAATGTATATGTAAATATGTGTCATACATATATTGTGCTTTCTACATAAAAAGAGTGAGATATTTTGGACACCCCTGACCCCAAGAACCAATTTCTACCCCCTAGGGGGCAAAACTGTTCCTGTCGAAAACCCCAGAGTTAGAGGACTGGGATTAGGGGCTGGCCATGTGGCTCTGGGTCCTGGTAGGCACCACATTAGTGAGAGAAATGAAGTCAGCTTCTCGCTGACACCTCCAAATGCACACATAAGATTTTTTTTAACAGGAAGGTTACAAAGCATCCCTACCATTCCAGCTAGGTAAGCAGAATGGCCAAGCTTGTCATCTAACCTAGTAATCTGTGATCAATTTACCAAGCGGCCCTCAAATCACCAGTACAAATAACCGGATTGTTAAAGGAAAATATTTGCGGTACATTAATGACATAAATCTAAGAGCTTTTTGCTATGCTGCCTCAGGAAAAACAGATGGTAGAGGAGGTAGACAAAAACACATCTCAAAAGTTGCCTGCGATCTCCTCTTCCTGAGACTCCAACGGCACTGACGGGGCAGACCACACAGCTCCATGACTGCCTCAGTTCTCACTACCCTGCCTTCTGCTCCAGCTCAGTTACTAACCAGAATGACAGCCAATCAGTACACTGACGGATACCAAGTTTGGGAGGTTTGGGCCTGGCCAGGTGGCTCAGTTGGTTGGAGCATCGTCCTGTAGACCAAAAGATTACAGGTTTGATTCCTGGTCAGGGCACACACCTAGGCTGTGGGATGGGTCCCAGTCAGGGTGCATATAGGAGGCAACTGACCCATGTTTCCCTATCTCTTTCCCTCTGCCTTCCTTTCTCCCCGAAATTAATAAAAACATATCCGTGGGTGAGGATTTAAAAAAAAGTTTGGGAGGTTTAAAGTTTACCTAAAATGAAGTTCCAGGATTATCTGCTATATCTGCTGCTCCAATTCTAGCTACCACTGGGAAATGAAGTGTTCACACTAATACAATTAAAACTGCCAGAAAGGACTGTTCATTCCTTTCAAAGTTGGGTACTTACTATATTCTACTCAAAAGCCACGTTCCTGAAATTAAGTGAACAGTTTCACAAGTAGGATTTTACAAAGAGACTTGGACCATGGGGGCATAACAGTCAGTGGTACTAAAATTATCACTCTCAGATCTCTTCCTTGTGAATAAAAGTAAGTAGTATTTTTGAATTCTTAGAACGTTTTAATATGCTTTGGAGACAAAAATAGTTCCTTTAATATACTTACGAGTCATCTATAAAAATCCTCCACAAGAGAAAATAATGACTCACTCTGATCTACTTAGGGTCGAAGCATGCATAAATCTACACAGCGAAAGTTTTTAATTCTTGTACAAAGTATGTTTTCTGAGTAAACTGCAGCTTCTCTGTTTCAGTTTGGAGCATTCTGTTAGGCCAGGCTTTAAGAAGCTGGATAAATATGAGGTCTGATACATAAAAGTCATAGCTCCCTATGGAAGTTGTTCATATTATGCTCCCTGAGCTATTATTATCCAGATTAAATACATGCAAGAAAGCCTTATCAGAAAAAAAACCCCAAAACCCAAAAAACAAAAACCAAACAAACAAAAAAACAAGTAGAAATAACTTCTGTTTGGTATGGCTCAGTGGATCAAGTGCCAGCCTTCGAACCACAGGGTCGCTGGTTCGATTCCCAGTCTAGGGCCCATGTGTGGGATGCAGGCCAGGCCCCCAGTGGGGGGTACTCGAGAGGCAACCACACACTGATATTTCTCACCCTCTCTAAAAATAAATAAATAAACAAATTTTTTAAAAAAGAAAAGAATCTTGAAGTCTATAAAACTTCCAACCTCTGTTTAGGAAGATTCTAGTAGGTCAACCACAATTAGTATTTCATACCATTTAGACCTTACTGTAAGCTCCAGGTTTCAGAAGCACAAGCTAAGCTCATCTTGTTGGTTGGTAGGTTGTTGGTCTTTGGCTTTGCTGGTCTTCCTAAAATACCAGTATTTCACTTTTGTCATTCTGACCGAAAGTGCAGCACATCTTTTCAGGCAAAGGTAAACACTGTTTTTACATACTACTCTACAGCATCTCATTTCGTTCCACTAGTGAAGATTTTACCCACAAAGCGGAAAAGTAACATGCCAAATACCTCTGGCCAAGGTGTGGCTGGTAATACTGACCAGAGGGAGAAAGTACAAATTTTAGCTTCAAAGTGAAAAGTCTCAGTCAGGTTTCTTTCACTTATAACTTTGGGTAAGCTGCTTAATCTTTCCAAGTCTCAACGGCCTCACCTATGAAGTTAGGATAATAACACATGTGGTTCACAGAGATACTTTTAAGGTTAGTCAACAGAACACACAGAATGTTTAGCATATAGACTGGCACATAATAAGTGTTTGATAAATGTCAGCTCCATTTTCATAAAACACATTTGAGCCTGAATTACCTGAATAATTGCCTCAGCGCTATGCTTCAATTTGGCCTAGGAAACCTGGTCACTATTGAGCTCTATTTTAATCTTTGATTTCCACTGTTTCTATGACACCAGGGTGCAAATTCATCAGAACTTGTTATTTGTCCAGCATGGCAAGTACACAGGGTACTGTCGGTAAGAAAAATGCAAACACCTGCGATAAAAATCCCGTGGATTAAAGATTACTTATAAGTGAGATTTTTCTATGATCTTGTAGTTACTCCCCATTCTTTCTCATAATTGTGGCATTAATTTGAACGCGGTTGGAAACAGCCAACTGAAAGAAAAAATTCCTTCAGGACCGTTCGCCGGGGGGGTGACAGCGTGTGCACAATGCCCACCAGACAATGGGACTTAAATAAATGCTGTGGTCCCCACAAACCCCGACTCAATCCCCCCTTTCAGTACTCCGTTCTGCAGGGTAAGCAAAAATTACGCCAAAACGTTAGCAGTAAGCTGACAATAACATACTAGGAGAATAAACATCCTAGGTTCAAAAAAAAATCACTCCATGATGACAGTGACAGAAATGACCGCTTCGTGAGCAACTACTTCCAGAATCATGCTAACCTGCTTGCACACATGGCCGCTACGTCCTACAGGCGCCCCAGGTTTTACCCCCATCTGACAGATGAACAGTGGCTTGGGGAAATTTGAGTAATTTAAGGAGAAATTCGACCAGTGGTAGCAGAAAACACTATTAAGCCACAGAGTTAAGAACACCACCCCTGGCAATGCATCGGCCAGGGAGGTTCTGTCAGACGGCGTCCACAAGGCTCACGGGTAAAGCAAGGCTAGGACTTTCCCTGCTCTCCACTAGATCTAGAAAAAGATAAAATTAAGAAACCTTCAAATACGAAAACAATACCAGGAAGAACTTGTTTATCGAGTAATACATGCTAAGTCCTTAAAAAGAGAGGAAACCAAAAAACCAACTTAGTTTATATTCTTTCTATTCATTAACAATATACAACCTTCTCATTTGCTTTTTAGAATCACCCAGGGAGATTATAGGGCAAAACAAAAACAAACTGTCATTACATTTTATCAATGAGGAAACTGCAGCCCAGGAAAACTAACTCAACCAACAAGCAGGATGCCATGGCTGAACTGAACCCTCACCGTGGAACAAGACTGACTGACTGTGAGATGCACGAATCCAATGGATGCGTATCCGTCTCAGGGACTTAATGTCACAGTGTCTTAGGTGAAGACACATTCCTCAGAGCAATGTCTTCTTCATCCAAAGAACAGACATAATGTATCATGCAGTTTAAGCTCTTCTGAAACCCCAAAAGATATTTTCTCTACAAAATTCCAACTAACAAAATTCCCCATATTTTCTCTAAAATATGTTAACAAACAAAATTTACCACCTGAAACAAGATGAATCATTTAGCTTTCAGGAGTAACCTGAAGTTCATAAATGTTCCCAGACAAAAAAGGCTACATAATAAGATACAAAACAGTAATGTATATTAGCAGAACAAGAGTTTATCTCAACATCAAATTCATTAAATGTCACATTTTAACAGTTAAAAATCCAAGTGTAGCCCTGGATGGTGTGGCGCAGTGGATTGAGCGCTGGCCTGAGAACCAAAGGGTCACCAGTTTGATTCCCAGTTAGGGCACATGCCTGGGTTTCAGGCCAGGTCTCCAGTAGGGGGCATGAGAGAGGCAACCACACACTGATGTTTCTCTCCCTCTCTCTCCCTCCCTCTCTATCTAAAAATAAATAAATAATCCTTAAAAAAAATCCAAGTGTAATGTGTCAACATTCCAAAAGCAATTTATAATGATTTTTTAAAATTACAAAGCTATCACTGAATTATAGAAAGATACTTACAACTTAGGTTACTGTCCAGTAACTTTGATGTTTTCTTTAGATACTGTTTTGTTTTAATTTGACCAGAAACATAATCTTATTTAGCAATTTTTCTAACAAACTGGATGCCCCCAAATTACAAAATCCCATTAATATACGTGTCTCATCTTACTGCCTGTATCACCAAACTTTATTGACCAATTTATAACAATGACATTGATGAAGACAGTGATGATTTCCAAAACCTTACTTTAAAGCACCTCTTTTTGTTTAAAGTAGTCTCATACCTTTGCATGGTTGGAAGTCAAAATGACATAAAAAGAAGCACACCAAGAAGTCCCACTTCTCCCTCTGGCCCTAGCCAACCTGTTCCCCCTCGTCTCCAACAAGTAATCACTTATTAGTTTGTTTATTCTTCTGGCATTTCTTCATACAAAACTAAATATAATTATACATCCTTTCTCCCCTTTTAGAAAAATAAAGAATGCTATCTATGCTGTTCTGAACTTTGGCCTTTTCACTTCCAAGCAAATCCTGGAAATCTCTCCATGTTAACAGAGAAATTTTCCTTTTTTAACAGCCACACAGTATTTCATTGTGTCCAATATACTTTAGTTTAATCAACCAGCGCCAGGTAATGAAAACATGAATAAGCTCTAGTCTTTTGCTGTTATAAACAATGACTCGATGAACAGCCCCTGCGTAGGTCATTTTTGCATGTGTGCAGTGCAGGTGCATCTGCAGGACAAGCTCATCGGAACACTGGGAAAAGGCAAACACAACAGTACTTGATCTCGTCAGATTTCTCTCCTTAGGGATTGTATCATGTAGCACTGTAACCAGTTAATAGATGTGTGTATTACCCCATGGCCTTCCAGCAGGATATATTAGCAAATGTTAAGATTTTTGCCAACCTCAACAGGTGAGAAATGGATGTAATTACTTTCTCTTTCATCAAACTGCTCACGACTTTTGCCCGTTTTTTCTACTGGGTTTGTGGGTCCTTTCCTTCTCAGTCTCTAGGTACATTTTACAAAATAAATACCTATTCTTTAATGGTTTTTAAAAGGTTCTATTAAATGCTATAAAGGATAAGAAAATGTATTAGCACGTCTTCTTTCATTGTCAAACATTTGCACTAAGTTATATTTGAAACTTAAACATTTTTTAAAGATATATATTTGGAATTTTTCTCAATGGAACAAGAAGAATTCCAAAGAAGCATCTATTACATGTATCTTAATTTTAACTCTGGTTGCAATCCAAAATCATATTTGTCTGATTTCCTTCTAGTACCCCGCACTGTCCCCTGTAGTCAATGTGGGAACCATGGCTAACCCCAATTAGCTGCCTAATCTGAGCTATACACCAGCAATCAAGATGCAAACAAACACCTATTTTTCTGACTTTTATCACCAGACTAATCTCATTTAAAATTCTTGACCACAAATCTCCAGTGGACAACCCTCGCTACCAGAGGATCCTACAACACTCATCTGGCACTTTCTGCTTATCATTCTCAAAAAGACTTTCTCAAATTGCCTACCCGCCATCCTAGCCCACTCTCAGCTGGTAAACCAGCCTCAACTCCATTAAGAAAATGAAAGCAACCAGGCAGGACCACCATTCACCCAGTTGCTGAAGCCAAAAATTTAGGATTCATCCTTGATGTCGAGCTTTTCCTTGCTTACCGTATCCAAACCACCTTCAAGTTCTGCCAATCCTACCTCCAAAATATATGCCTCCCCATTTCTACCTTCACTGTTATTATTCTGATTCACTCCGCCATAAACCCTGGTAGAGATCGTTACAAAAACCTCACTGGTCTCCCCACTTCCACTCTCGCACCACCTCTAGCCTCCACCCATTTTTCACAGCATCTAAGGTCATTCTTTTAAAACATACAAACGAGACCATATTGAATTGGATTAATATTGATGTCAGTTGATCCCCAAATTGAGCTATAAATTCTATGTAATTTCAACCAAAATTCCAGCAGAATTTTTTTTTTTGGAAGCAATTGGCAAGTTTACATGGAGATACAAAAGACCTAGAACAGCCAAAGAATTCTGATGGCCATGGCAGGTGCCTCAGGCCTCCAGCATCGCCTCTTTCTGACACACACACACTATCATTTTCTGTGTAACAGGAAAAGGGTTGGGAACAGCTACATCACAGAGAAGCATACCTTTTAGGCCAATCACTTTAAATCCTTATAAAAAGAGAAGAAAAGTACTGTGAGTTGTTTTTTTAAGGAAGAGAAATACAAAGACATTAGGTGAATTTACAGATATAATTAAACATTTGTGCTTATGCTTGACTTACACATTGGAGAAACAAAAGAAAATACAACTCTGAGAGTCTAATTTAAGGAAAAATTATTTTAATTAGCAAAATTTTCACTGCTAAAACTAGATACAAAATTAAATTCTCAAGTTAAATGGGCAGGGAGACAAAGTCACGATGCTTCGTTTTGTTTTACTCTTTAGACTGTTGACAGTATAAATAACTGAAAAATAAAACCCAACTACTAAAAGATAAGGAAATCATATTAACAGCTTATATATAACATGGAGGCCCATGAAAAGAAACAAATTAAAAGACAAGAAAATCTCAGGGATGAGAATTTCCTCTACTACCCAAGAAGCCTTCACCTGATTACAAGTTTCTTTGATAACAGGGCCTGGGAGGCTGGGAAGGAAGCTCACAATGAGATTAGCATGTCTTCTGCATAAGCAGGCCAGCTTCCATATAATCTACCCAGCTGCCCATCCTGAGAAGGCACATTCAGCTCTGCAAATGGGGGATGCCTTGCCAATACCAACTATCAAACCAGAGAAACCCAGCGTCAAGTCCAAGTTCAGGCCATAAAATTCCAGTCTTATGATCTAATGCTCTGATACATATTTTTAAATGTTAATTTGTGCTGTTACCCATGCATGTAATAAATGGCTAATAACATGTACTTACTAGGGCAAGAAAAGCATACCTAAGCACACATTAATGAAATCTTAAAGGCTTCTACAACCAACTTCTACAAAATCACCTAAAAAAAATAACAAGCCTTTGCAGCTGAGGCCTATCACGCTTTAACCTCTCTGAGGCACAAGAACAATGTGTACTACTTATGTGTTATGTAGTAGATCAACTGGAGCATGCAGAGTCAGCAATTTCACATGTGCCCATGCTCCAGAGTGTGACCATCTATGTGGGAGTAAAGAGAATGGAGAAGGCATGCAAATTAACACTGCCTGTCCTTCGGGCAAGGCAACCATAAGATGCAGCACCTAAACCCAGGCATTCTGGAGAGTAACATGGGGTGCTATCAACAACGATGCCAAGAAAAGAAATGGAAGCCAGCCCATCTCAGGGAAACCGGAACAAATGGTCATTCTATGTCTAACTGATATTTTGAACAACTCCATTAAAATGCTACTGATAAAGGAAACAATGGTGCCCAATACAAAAGTTCTGATGTAACTCACATTACAATGGGGAAAACCTGGGCTGAGATTTATTGGTTTCAACTCTATTCACTGAATGACTTAAATTAGGTCTCATCAGCTCTCTGGGCCTCTATTTCCCTACCTGTGACATGAAGCTACCATATGACTTCCTGAGGTACCTTCTAACTTGAAAATGTTTTTATTTTATCCTAATGTGCCTTTTCCTAGGTTCTAAGTTAGGTCTCCAAGGAACCTTCATAACATCTGTTCCTCTGATTTAAAATCAAAAGTAGTGGAGCTCCGGCCAAGACAGAGGCACAGGTAGAAACACTGCGTGTCCTCGCACAACCAAAAGGAGGATAACAAACAATTTAAAAACAATAAATAACCAGAACTGCCAGAAAATCGAACTGCATGGAACTCCAACACCAAGGAGATAAAGAAACATTCACCCAGACCAATAGGAGGGGCAGAGAGGACCTGCCACGAGGCAGTGGACTGCACAGGTGAGGCAGGAGCTGGCTGACTGGGAAACTAAAGACTCAAAACCCCTAACTGTAAAATCCTGTGGGCGTTGCAAAGGCAGGAGAAACTCCCAGTCCCACAGGAGAGTTCATCAGAAAGGAGGGCTAAAGCGGAGTGAGCAAGCTGCATTGCTCCCTCTCTGGTCCCTCCCCCACAGGCAGTGCCACAATGCAGCAAACAGGTTTGTCTCGCCCAGGTGAATACCTAAGGCTCTGCTCCTTACAACACACCAGGTGCACTGAGACAAAGAAATATGGCCCAAATGAAAGAACAGAGCAAAACTCCAGAAAAAGAGCTAAGCAACAGGGAGAGAGACAACCTATCTGATGCAGAGATCAAAACACACACAGGAATCAACCAATGAATGCATAAATAAGTAGAACAACAAATCTCTCTCTCTCCCCACCCCCCACCCACTAAAATCAATACATAAAAACTTAAAAAATAAAACAAAAAGGGAAAAAAACAGTTTATAAAATTCAACCATAAGCAAGTATTACCATGTCATGCCAATCAAATTCTCAACAGTACAGTCATTGTACCTAAACCTTGGGTGACAATCAGACATGACTACCAGCCACAACATGAAGATATCATTTGGAAAGTAAGGACCCTGGATGGAACTTTCAAATTCTATAAGCACTTCAGATACACAAGTAATAATCCACTATGGAATTCTAAAACCTTCCTGATAAAGAAAATAGAAAGGCTCAAAGTAATTGTACAGAGGATCTTTACATCATGGCAGTCCATGAACTTAGCAAAACCAAAAATATTTGCCACCTAGGATTGACTCAGACTGTCGAAAAATGAAGAATTCTAAAACAACAACCAAAAGCTATTATAAGGATCATCAGATTACCCAACAGAAAGCATAAAAAAACTCCAAAGTTGCCAACATGAACTGCCTGAGAAGAAAAGAAAACCTTATTTTTTAACAGCAAATATTCTTTGGCAACAATACTGGAGAAAAGACAAAAGCTATTTGTACTTTCACACTGTTCTTGGAGGACCACTATTCAAATTACTTCTGCAAGTCTACACTCACTAATAAAAACATGCTGACTGAAGAGGGTGAAGAATGCTGTGCAATACACTGTCTCTCAGGATGAAACGTAAAAGTCACAACCTCTGAGGTGAAATCATTCTATAAAGTAAAAATATTTGCACAAAAAGCAATACTGATTTAAAAAATAAGACAACAGGGAGAAAAACAGAATTCTTCTCTCGTGCTGCATTTTTGAATTAAATTTTAATATATACAAAAGACAATGCATTTTATAGAATGCATTAAAACAGGGTTTATTCATTAATCTATGTAACTAAATGTAACATCTAATATTAAATAAAAGAATATTTAATAACTACATTTACTACAACCCAGAAATAGTGTCCAATTTGCTACTTAAGAAAATAGCATTTTGATGACTTTGGTTTTCCAATATTCAACACATTCTTTAAATATTTTCATACCAATGTCCCTCTTTATTATAATATTGTAATGTTTTTTTAAAAAATAAACTTATTTTAGAATAAAATAAAATGCAGAAAAATAGCAAAGATAGTAGAGAAAGTTCCCAATGCCCCACACCTATTTACTTACATTGTTAACATCCCTGGACTAATGCCTGATACATTAATTACAACCAATGAAGCAACAGTAATACACTATTATTAACTAAACATCACACTTTATTTGCATTTATTCAGTCTTCAGTCTTTACTTAATGTCCTTTTTCTATCCCAGGATCCCATCCAGGATACATTACATTTAGTCGTCACGTTTCCTTGGGCCCCTCTAGACTGTGAGATTTCTCAGACACTGCTTGTTTTGACGACCTTGACAGTTTCTACAAGTGCTAGTCAGGCATTTTGTAGAGTGGCCCTCAGTGGAGTCCAATGTTTTCTCACAACTGGACTGAGGTCACTGCGTTTGGGGGAGGAAGACCAAAGAGGTGAAGTGTGACTCCCACCACCGCACATCAAGAAGGCACGCCGTCAATACAGCATTGCTGCTGCTGTTATCTCCTGGCTGAGGCAGTGGCTGTCAGGTTTTTGTTTTCTCTTCTTCTCCTTCCTTTACATTCCCCACTCCTCTCTCTGTCACTCTTACTTTCTCTAGCACTTCTTGCTTCCTGCCCCAGCCATGGAATCAGCCATTTCTCCAAGAAGCACTGGTTCCTTATACCGGAGAATGCCGTCAGAGACCAAGGTCAGCACAGTAGGTGTGCTTGGTGCAACTGTGGTGCCCTTGCTGCTTGGCCCTGGCAGCTCACGGAGTGAGGAAACACATGTGTGTATACTGGCTAACTTATTATATGCACAGATCTACCAGTATTTCTGTATGTATCCATCTCAATCTGTATAAGCTAAACATCAGTTCACAGGAAGGTCTCCAGTTCTAATCTAGTAACACACAAATAGTTTTTGCCTTACTTTGCCTGCAATCTCCCGCTCCAGCAGCGAGAAACTGATTCTCATTTGCCCAACAGGGCACATAACGAACATCACAGAAAAAATCATGCTAAGCTACAGATGAATAGGAATAGAGAAAAGTCATCTGAAATAAGTCCACGAGAAACTTCAGCAAATACATACAGAGGAATATTTAAGGTCCATACATCAGTACAAACCAAACAGTACAGATAAGTACACTTCAAAATACCCCTTTCTAATTCTTAAGCATGAAGAAGCAATTCTATGTAAAAAAAATTTTTTTTAAATAATTATCATTAGATGTGCCAAATAGAAGGCTGGCTCCTCCCCGCCCCGCCCCGCCCCGCAAGGAATGAAGGCCAAGGAGGGTTAAAAGTCACACCACACTGGAAACTATTAACAAGGAACTTCTCTAAGGACTTTCTAAAAAAAGACCAGCAGGTTCTTTCTACTACCCACAGCAGAGTATCTCCAGAAGGGGGAGATATGTCTCCATACACAAGGCTCATTAACAGTGCTCTAATCTCTGTTAAAGAGACACAGAGCAGGGTAATAAAAATATGTAACTGACAATCAAACAACTGTGGGTAGTTCTGTGCTTGTGATTTTCTGCCAAAGGCCAAGATACTGTTATTTGGTAAGTTGATAAACTTTAGTTTGATGAGGAATGATTTCTCACTTTGGTTTCTTATCACAAAAGATGAAAAAGTAAACTGTTTCTCACCAAAAAGCACATTTTCTTCCATCAGTCTGTAGAACCATTTTTGTCTTAGAGCTTTCTGGATATATACAAAAGACAATGCATTCCCTTCTCCCCTCCCCCAGCCCCCAACATCTGCTTGTCTACCACTTGTTTAACAGCCCCCAGGCATCCTCACCTTCTCCTTTTCTGGAAGCAACAGGCCAGCCTGCTTGGCCAGCAGGCGGGTGCACAGAGATGCAGAATTCTGGAAGGCCTGCATATATTCCTATGTTCTCTTGGGCGAGAGAGACAGGCAAAAAAAAAAAAGCCTACAGCACTCCATTTGTGTTAATAAAGCATATGGAAAACCAAACCACTGTCCTGTCTTCAGTTGGAATCGCTGCCTTGGCAGATCCTGTCAATGCCCTATCCCTAGGCCCTTGCCCTTGGCACCTCAGTGTATCAGGCTTGACTTCCAACTGCAGTGCCTTTGTCTGAGGTGTCCTCTCGCTCGGGTCTGCTCTGTTGCCAGCATGGGAGGCTGGAAGCAGCAGAGAGCAGCCCCCAACCAAATGGCTGGTCCCTTTGCCCCATGACCCTTGGGTGGAATAATTCAGGTGTTTTAAACCAGCTCCCAGTTCCCAAGTGAATTAAACTCCAGTTGCTTCAAGTGATGTCTGGTTTGAAAACATGCCCTTGTAAATGCTGTCTTCCCTTTCCTGCCTCACTTCCCCACTAACTGAAGTGGTTTCTTCACCTTCCAAATTAACCACTTCCACTCAAATTCTTGACTCGGGGTCTTACCTCGGGGGCCTAAGGAAACCAATCCATTCTTGGTTTCCAGTGGAAACCAAATCCAAAAACTGCATATTTCTACTCTTTCAAAAATGTTAAGAGCAAGCGGGCTTGGCCACAGCATCACTATCAGTCAGGAGAATGAACTTGGGCTCTGAGGTTCAAAACAGAACTAGACCAGGGTTCCAACCCTTGTATCGCCGCATCCCATGCAACTTATTTCACTGCTTTGACCTTTTGTTTCCACCTTTCTAAAATGGGTTTGCCTGTGGACTGACCGACATAACACTCTTAGCACTCCAGCGGCATTTGTAGAAAACACACACCACACTGCCGGCAATAATAAGACTTTACCATCCACTGTTTCATCAATAAAACTTTACCAATCCAGCAGACTCTTGTCCAGAAAGATAACTGTTAAGCCAAAAACTTCCTAACAGATCCATCGGACTTCCAGGAGAAAGCATCAAAGGACACACCCACAAGACTCTCTGAACCAACCCCTCATCTCAAAACCCCTATCTCACGTATCCACTGATTCTGAACTAGGAGGCTTACCCTCTCCTAACCAAGACCAGCACTGAAAAGACTGGTCTGAAACCAAACTTCAGAATCTCAACACACATCTCAACTTTGCTCTTTTGGCTCTAAGAGGCTACTCTGACGATAAAGGTAGTGTTTCCCCATCTTCTCAGTAAGCTGTACATTCAGCTTGGTCTTATCAACAGGCTGGCGGTACCAGTACCTTGATATTCCTTAGGGGAATGTAACCATGGCACCTTTCCCCTTACGATTTCCCCATCGTTCTTCAATTTTCTCAGAATTTCAGAAAGGCTGGAATTTAACTACTTAAATTTCCCAACAAATGATAATCATGATTTCTTCACATTTTTGTCTTGTGCTCTCTTGCTCTTAAGAATTCTGGAGAGAGAGCACATCCAAAACTACTAAAAGTGAAGAAAAAGTTGTACCAAAACATATTAAACTCATGGCCAATGGTTAATTGGTCTTTCTGTCCAAGTGCCTCATGCTCTGTGCCTGTGCTTACATTGGACTTCCTACACAGAGTTGCTGCTACGAACTCAGCAGGCCAGGAACTGTGAAAAGTTAAAATGTACTCATTCACACCTTATCTGACTCAGGTTCCTTTATGACCAACCCTTGGCATCTCCAAGAAGGTTCGTGGTTACCAAGGAGTGAAACTGTCTGGTCTCCGTGAGCGCTGAAATCGCAGTCCCCACTGCATGAGCCCGTGTGCTCTCACACCACAGAGGGGTAACCACGCTGGGCTGGGCCTGAACTGACGGAAATAAATAAAAACCATATTCACCATGTCACGCACACCTCTGGCTACCACTTTGGTCAATAAATCATAAATATAAGTCCTTCCTTTGTGAAATCTCCTGGTATATACAGACTCCTTTGATTATGAACAAGCACTCTTTTCGAAATTTTTAAAATTTGAATAATGTCAAATCTACAAAAAATGACTCATTATCATTCCCCCACATTTTCCAATCATTCACATCTCATCACATTTGTTTCATCGCTCTCTGTACATATGTGAGCGTGTGCACGCACACACAGAGTGCACATGTTCGCACAGGTTGTATGTCTAACCCCTGAAGGTGAGCTGCAGCCATCGCGCCCGTTAGCCCTGCAGTGTGCATTTTAGAATAGGTAGACGCATTCACATGACCGCAATAAAACTATCAAAATCAGGAAATTGAATATTGATATATTATCTATTCTATAGAGCTTATTCAAGTTTCTCCAGTAATGCCAAAAAAACAATGTCTCTTTTTAACTTGTTTGCCTAGAACTAAAAAGAACAAGTATCTTTAAAAAAAAAAAAATAATGATCTAAAGGTTCCTCCAAAGAAAAGCATGACTACTACTCATCTCTGCATGAAGATAAAGCTTCCCCTCTGGGGTCATAATCAAAAGCATCTTTTCTTGTAATTCAGAACACAATAAAAATGCAATTTTTTCTGCTTGCCAAAACTTGGGGAACAAAAGCTCTCTCTTCTTGATTAAGAAGAACAATGAGTAATTTACAGAAATTTGGACAAGTCTCTCAAACTCCTGGAAATCATCTAGCAAGAAATGGTATAAAAATCTAAAATTCCTATCAATTTGTTTATCCTTTGTCTACAGGCTGGCAAGAGAGAATCCACATGAAATTAGTAATTCAAATTCTGAAAGAAGTACTTATTTAAAAGTTCAGAATCAAGTTAGCATCAAAACAACTTCATCCTAATAATTATTTAAATTGGATGTACCAACTATTGAATCTTAAAATAAGATTACTCTTAGTTGTCAGTCTGCCACATTATGTAAACTGATTACTGCCTTAACACAAAGAAAACCAACATCTTTATTCAGTAATAGTAAGATCTATTTTCTGTATTACTGCATGACTGCAGAAATAAAAAAAAATCTCACAATATATCTGTACTCACATTAGACCTAAAACAGCATGACATTTCTCAGAGAAAAAAGGTATAAAAAATTATAACCATTATGACCCCTCTGTTTAAAAAATGTTCCTTTTATTTATCTATCTACTTACCCACCTATTTATCCTTCTGTCTTTAGAAGAATGTACATATGAAAGTGTTAACTGAAGTGACTTCTGGCTGATAAAATTACGAAATTTTATTTTTTTGTTTACCTAAATTTTCTATTTTTCACAATAACCACGTATAACACCTAAATTTAAAAGTAACAATTTAAAATTTTCTTTTGAAAATTTAGGGTTTTACAATGAAGCTGACAAAACTATCATTAAAAAAACTTTTAGAAAAATTTTATAAAAAACAAAAAGGATAAACATAGATATATTTCAATATACAAGGAATAAATATAATTTTAGAAGGTCGATTCATGGTCTGCAATGGACAAATGGTAAAAGAACACAGATAATTTATCAACTATTACACTTGTCAAAAAAACAACAGGATTATAGAATTTCAGAGTTGGAAAAGATCTCAACAAAGCCACTAAGTGTAGTGCCCCACCTGTCTTTCATTGCATGCCTTAATATTATGGAAAATAAGTTGGACCAGATAAATAAAGACAACTTATCACTGATTCTACTACAAGCATTTGGTTGTGAAGAGTCCATTTTCACTTTGAATTCTTTCTGATTTCTATGTTAACTACCCTAATCAAGTGGGTATGTCTTCTAACTGTTGAGTTTTAGAGCACAGGTGGCAAACACAAGGCCCAAGGGCTGAATCTGGCCTTCCACCTTGTTTTATCTGGCTCCGCACCTCATGTCGTTCTCGCTTAACTGTTAAGAGCAGCTACGTTTACACAGTCCTAAAATTACAACTGGCCCTTTGAAGGCAACCTAGAGGCTGATGTGGCCCCTGGTGACAATGAGCCTGACACTCCTGTTTCAGAGTCATTAAATAACATTGGCACTGACCAATGGGTTGCTATCCTTTGTGACAGGTTTCTGCCAGGTGAGCACCAACCAGTATTATAACCTGAATTTTATTTATCTTTTTTTCCCCACCACTCCCTCCTACCCCAGCCATCCTACTTTTGAATTTTTAACATGGGGATGTGTAGGAGACCATTCTGCGTGGTGTGGGCCCAGCTCCCACTCAGAGATGCACAGGACCTACGCCCATGGATAGGTTCTCCTGTGGGAATCAGGCCTGCAATGTGCCTAGGCCTCTTTGAGACTTGCTTTTTGCTAAAAACTCCCTCAAGCTTACTGTAACTTCCTAAAATCCACACTAAACCTTCCAAGGATGAGTATAACCGATTCAACTACTTTTCCCTTTTCATTTGCAAATATACCTGTTCCGTGATGTGATTAGCTATGTTGGCTCCTTTGTTTTCTGTAAAAGGTAACCACCTAAAGCAAAAATGTGCATAGTAAATGAGGACCATCATGTAATGTGCTGAGAAACCCAATAAAGGCCAGTCACAGCAAGGGCCAAGGCTTTTGCCCCCCTTGAGAGAAAAGCTGTCCCTTTTCCTCCACTGGACTCTGTAGTCTGTATGAATGTCTCATTTCATCCATAATGACTTGGACACTGTGGGCCAGTGTCTGCATCAGGGATGAAATTATGTTTGAAGTGAATCAGGGACCTTGTTCATATTCAGATATTGCATTTCGAAAATCTAAAACAACAATATTAGCAAAATGAACCATTATTTTATGTCACTAACAGAGAAAAAATTGAGGTCAATTTAATGATATAATACTTCCTTTTTGCTAAAAATTTTTAATTTTACATTAGTGTGCAGAAAGTTCTTTTACACATACTTAGACATAGGTTTTCAGCTTATACCACTGTTGTACATATATAGGGAACAACTAAACTAAATTGGTTAAAGTATTCCTAAAACATCTTTATATTCAAAGCCCAGCTCTCTATCGTGTTTTGAGCCAGTATCTATAATGTCTGAGTTTTCTTCTCTTTTTTGCTTTCATCTTTTTATTGACAGTATAGCCAGAGCGAGAGAAAGAATTTACCGTACAATGTCTGAGTTTCCCTCACACAGCCATCACCTGCACCACTTAAGAGCACTGGCACTCAACCACTGTCTCCAGAAATTTCATCTAAGGTAATGGCACATCTGGAAACTGAACTCATAATTTTTTATTTCTTTCCTCAGTCACACTGCATGTGACTGGAATACAAGCAGCTCTTGTTCAAAGACAGTAAGAAGTGTCTGACAAATTGATATGACACCCTAACAACAGCCCTTTGCAACAGGTGAATTGGTCATGCTGCTATCACTTTGAAATTTCTCCCATCTATTCCATTTCTCCTGCCTTCAGTCGATCACGTAACGTAATAAACAGGCAATCCTGTGCACATAGTTTGTTAGCAAAATGTAATGTGTCTTCAGATACTTGTGGATATCTTCTTTTTTATAAAACATTTGATTGTTTTGCAAGAAATAAGGAATTGTGGTCACAATGATGAATACTACCTTGATAACATCAAACTTAGGCCCTACTGCACTTTCTCTTTACAATGTGACTTGGTCATATACTTGTTTCATTTTTTCTTAAAGACACCTTAAATGACAAACTAATGTATCATGCTAAGAATACCTGTAACTCAGAGGACATGATGACAGTCTGGAAAGCCAGGACACTCACACACAGACAAGTACATCACGACAACCTGGCTAGTGACTAGCAACCACACGACACACTGATTACAGTTGTGATTAGAGTTGTCTTATTGATTACAAGACACATCACCATGTCAAATACTAAAATGTAGAACAAAAATGTACGTATTAGAATAAAAAAACTCATTCATCTCATAAAGGACTTGTAATAAGCCTTTGCAGGAAAATTTTAAATTTTCAATTCATAAGGTCTGTGATGAATAATAATAAAAATGACAAAGCTAGTCAAATAACTATAATACAAGGTAGGACTTGATTTGGATAAACTGCTTTGGAATTCAGAAAGGAAGGTGAAATTACTTCCCACTTAGCAGGAAGAATAAGAGAAGACAGAGACCAGAGGAAGGGCTGAGGGAAAGGGGCCAACCAAAAGCAAACTTAAGGAACAGTTATGATTGATGGAGCAATGTCTGGGAGGAGATGGATGACTCATTCTTAAGAATCAATATGTCTTTATCTCATTATTGACAAGAAAGAAGAGTCATTAGAATGTCTTAAGAATTATGTCTTTCTCTTACAATTAACAGGAATGAAAAGGTAAAGAATTTCAAGAAACCTTAGGCTGAAAAGACAGACCTGGAGACAGAGCAGATTAGCTGGACTTGGTGAACTAGGACGGGAGCCATGGCGTCCACTGAAAGTGAGGAAATGGACACATGCGAGGGGTTTGGGATAGGTGCCATGGGAAATGTAATGAGGAGTAAGTCAGAAGCCTCCACCTCAGTAATAAGCACCCAGCTGGGCCAAATTAAATGAATTTTGAATGGAACTCATCAAACCAAGCTCATAACTTTCTCTACCAAAGTTCAGAACAGAAGTAGGAAAAACGATAAATTTTGGGATTTACTCTGAAAATTAGAATGAGGCAATTGAAGGCTGTAAAAGCATTTCTGAAATGTCCAGCCACAGAATCCCAAATTTTGCAGCATTATTAAAGAAAATTTAACTGATTTGTTCTTTATAAAAATAGATTAATAATCATATATTTATCAAAGACCCTCACACCTATTACCTCATTTCATCTTCCTAAAAGATCTGAGATACTTTTATATGGAAAAAGACTTCAAAAGACTGAATCTCAGATAGCCCAGTAGTTCCTGACCCAAAGTCATTCTACACTAAATCTACTTTTCCTGCTACAACATCTCTGCTTCCTGCTGCATAATTACCCCTTGACAGCTTGAATCAGTTGCCAAGTGGTCTGTCCTGGTATCAAACCAAACGCTAGTGAAGGCTCACTTCAATCCCACTTTCCCTTCAGCCCAGTTTCAAGTCTTATATTAGGAAGAGACTCTACCTTTTAAATTTAAATATCTTAAACCAACAACATGACAGGAAAATGAAAAGGGGAGTATAAAAAGAGCACTAATAAAATAATAATTTAAAAGATTAACGTGTTTCATCTTTACAAGGTGTCTAAAACTTATTCATAACTGAGATGAGCAGCAGACACTGCACTTGCTCAGGCAAGCCAGGCGGAACCGCTGATGTGGGCTCTGCAGCTAAGTTCCCGAAGTGCACAAGCCAATTTAGTGACTTTTTTCCCTGCTAAAACTACAATTAGAAACACCCCAATGTCCATCAACTAATAAATTAATACATAAAATATACATCCATACAATGGAATATTCCATGATAAAAAGGGATACAGTCCTGAAATATGACACAACACGGATGAACCTTGAAAACATTATGCTAAGTCAGAAAAGTCAGTCATGAAAGACCACATATTATGTGATTCTATTCATAAGTAATGTCCAGGGTAGACAAACTTAACTCTGCATCTGATAGACTGTTTATCTCCATTCAGTTAGCTCTGTTTATGGAGTTTTGATCTGTTTGTTCATTTGGCCCATATTTCTTTGTCTCCTCATTTTGGCAGCCTCCCAGTGCTTGTTTCTATCAGGTAGAGCTGCGATGACTCCCTGTCTTGGTAGCGTGGCCTAATGTACTAGCTGTAGTGGAGGGTCCAGTCTCCCCTCTCACCCAAGCTGGGTACTCAAGGTGCACCCTTTGTGTGGGCTGAGTACACCCTCTTCTTATAGTTGAGTTTTGGTTGCTGTTGGCAGGTCAATGAGAGGGATTTACCCAGGCCAGTCAGCTCCAAGGACTGTGACCCCTTAACCACCAACCTCCACTGTCAGTGGAGGATCAGCGGTGCAGGGGCAGGGTGGTGGTGCTGCGACATGGTATGTAGTTGTCCACTGGGTGTGCAGGCTCTGGGGTTTCCTGGGTGGTGCAGGCCAAGGTCAGCCCCCACCTGCATTTTGCTCAGGGCCACCCTGCCTGAGCTGTAGAGCAATCTGAGATGGCTGCTCCTTGTGCTGCGCTTGGAGATTTTTGAGTGAAGCCAAGCTTTGAAACTAATGTGGCTGCCACTAGGCCTCACTGAAGCCAGCTGTTTCCTGTTTGATAGGATTTAGGAGCCAAGACCAGACATTCTTATGGAAAAGCAGTTTGCAAGGACCCGTAAGTTGGGTGGGACAGAGCCTCTGGGGATTTCTGAGGCAAGTCAAACAGTGTTAGCCAGGTTGATGGGGTCTCAGATATGACATCAGCTTCCTTACTCTGTGGGGGAAGGGTTTAGCAGAGGAGCAATGGCCTCTGCTCACCTTGATGCCAGATACTTCAGTTTCTACCTGTATGCCACTGGTGCCTTTCAAGTTGCTACCCCAGGACTGCAGCTCAGAGGGAGTGAGTCTGAGTAGTTGAGTCTCTGTGGAGTTCTTTAAGAGAAATTGCTTGGAGCTCCAGCAGTTTTTTCCACCAACTCAATCCCCACTGGTTTTTGTATCCAGAAGTTGGGGACTTACCTTCCTGGCACTGGATCCTAGGTTGGGGGGCCTGGTGTGGGGCTGGGCCTCTCACTCCTGAAATATCCCTCCCAAATTTTTATCAGTGTGGGTGTGGGACCAGTCCATTCCACGTCTGTGTCCCTCCTACCAGTCCAGATGGATAGTTGTCCGACTTTCATTCAGCTTGATTTCTGACATTCCTGAATGATAGTTTTTCTATGTTTTAGTTGTAATTTTGATGTGATTGTGCAAAGATATGAGCCATGAATTCCCATGCTGTCATCCTGACAGGAAGTCCAGAATAGGCAAACTTAAGTAGACTAGTGGCTGCCAGGGGCTGGCAGAGTTGAGAGGAAATGAGGAGCAAATGCTAACAGGCATGACATTTCTTTTGGGGCATAATGAAATGTGCCCCAAAAGAAAATGTGATGAATATGCTCCAAATTTGTGGCAATGGCTGTACAATTCTGTCAACATATTAAAAACCACTGAATTGTACACTTAAATGACTGCATTGTATGGTATGTAAATTATATCTCATAAAGCTGTTACTCTGCAATTAGTAGGTCATCTGGTCATGGGTTATGGGTGTATAAATATACACATGTATAACTAAGAAAAATGTGACAAAATGTAAAAGCTTATATTAACATTTTAAAAATGGTTTAATAATCCTCTCCAGTGATGTCAATAAGCCTGTCTGAGGCCAAGACCTCCCACAAACTCATCCTACTTCCCACAGATAAATACACTAACTGCCATGTGTTTTCCTTCTCATTCTTCCATTCCCACTCCAAATTCATAAAAATGTCCCATTTTACGTCCAGAGCATTCTGAAACATTTAAGCATCCTGTGAATATGGTTAAAAACTCTTACTCTCTAGTATCCCTCCATTGTTACCTTGTATTCCTATATGACTTGCATTTAAAGATAAATACGACCCACTGGACAGGCAAGAATAGTCCCATCTAGAAAAGCCGTGCAGCATTATCACACTCCTAGAGAAAACTGAAGCTACCACATGTTTCTCCCTTACTCAACTTGAGACATGTTTTTGATCTTGAAAAAATTAGGGGTGAGGTGAGAAGATTTTCCCTTCCTAATACTAGATTCTGCATAATCGGAAACTGTTTACCAGGACTCCTAAAAAAAATCAGTTTTTGGTTATGCTTTTCTTATAAAAAATTCCTTCTTAACTTGATGATTCAAATTAGACAAAAATCTATCAATCTAGAGCACTATTTAACAATTTTTAAATATTAAAAAATTTAAAATTTTTAAATATCAAAGGTCATGAAGAGAGAGTTTTACCACAGCATTAGGTATACAAGAACACTAAGGAAAATGTAGATATCCAAAAGAAATTGAAGAGTCTGGTCAATTACAGTAGAGAAAAACAAGAGAACACTGCATCCATTTAAAAGTTATAAAGATGATGTAGAAACATGGGTAGTATTTATCATATAAAGTGAAATGCCAGAACATAAAATGGTGTGTGTGTGTATGATGATGATTTAACACTATGTCCTCATTTAAAAATTGTTTTAATATTTTCTTAAAAATCAGTTGGAAAATGACTTACCTCCAAATCTCTCTTTTTTAAAGTTTCCCCATTGCTTCTACTTGTTTGATTAAATTCTTCTTGTTTTACTCTCCCTATGCACTGTCTTTCTGGTTACCACTGTTTTCTAGTATAGTTATCTGTATCTCCTTCACTCTTTGTCTTGACAAAAATTTCATTGTCTATCATACTCTCTTTCCCAACTCCAGAAAACATACCTATATGAAGGGCACGAGGCAGAAAACAAAACCACCCCAGGACTGCATGCTCTCCCGCACCCTGCCCTGCTATCACTGTCAATGCTACGGAGCAAAGGAGCCTGAAATGGAAGGCTGAGGGACTGCATCAGCTCCCAAGTTGTTTTCTGAATATTTGTGCCTCTCTTAGCATGCCCGGGAAAGAGACATTTAAAATAATCAACTGCTGCAGTTTCTTACCTATTGCATGAATCTGACTCTGATGAAGACAGACCGTCTTCCTGGATGTCCGCACAACTGGAACGGTCATCAGGTGCGTCAACCTCCAAGGTCCCTGCGGCGTCCAGTTTTGACTGAGAGAAGTGGTTTATTACCAGGGGCATCTCTGAGAATTTCATTATGTTATCTTCCTGTTCTAAATTGAAAAAAAGAAGAAAAATAAGGAAACATTTAAGAGTACCTTAAAGCCTACTACTTCTGCATATTTATTATTTCCACAATATTAATATTCCTATTTGTATTAGTAAAATATAAGCTTATTTAACATTGATTCCGAAACTCTAGTGACAGCCAGAAAATCAGAATCAACACTGTAGTGGTGTCATGTAATTACACTGTCCATTCCATGTGCTTCCAGATTAATTAATTGAAAAACAAAATCTCCTTTGAATCAGGAGTAGGGAGAACCTTGTAATTCTAATGTGCCTTCTATAATATTTACAGTATTACTAAAGAATTCCTACATATTCAGACCAGAAAACACTGATAAACATAGGAAACATATTAAAAAAGGATTAAAGATTCAATTAGTAAAACAATTACAATATTTGTCACTGACTACTATATGGTAGTGTACCTATCTAGACATTTTTCTAAGTCTGTTATGATGAATCTAATATTCACTATTGAAAAGAAAAACTAATCAGACATATCCAATAGTGTTATTTGACCCAATACATGTCACATTTGTATGCATCCTGTGTCATATACTCAATTTCTGAAGTCTCTAACTGCAGATAAAGACACAAAGTTTACAAGGATGTGACATGCAGGTATGACCAAAGAGCTGCAGATGTGAGTGCGGATAATAATATCCATGAAGGATCCCTCACAACCTGTTTCAGAGCTCAGCCGGGATCTCCACTGTGCTGTCTTCCAGATTCGGGAACTGAGTAAGTACTACACTTAACATGCAGGCCACGAGTGCTAATAGTATAGAGCCCTCATTCACGAGTTTTACAGAGAGGCAGAGCTTTCACACATCACTCATCCATGTGCTTATGGAGGCAAGTGACCTTTAACAAAGGACACTAAAAAAAATTGTCAGGTTTTGTTAAAAAGAAAATTTATGGAAAAAGAATAGGACAAATTCTTTTAAAAAAATCTTTCCAAGTTCATATAGTCAGAATTTTTCCATAAATAATGATATAAGCTTTTGTTATACTGAAGAACAGCATATATCATAAGAGTACAATTTCTAAAACTAAGCTCCTGACATTGTCTGGCTAATCAGTCAGCCTAATCATTTCCAGAACCAAACTGTACCCTCTGGTGTGCATCTGGGAGAAGAGGAAAGAAGCTAACTAGGAAAACCACCCAGGAGCTCCTCTGGTAACGAGTCACCAGGACCATGTTAAGAGGAGCCAGTCATCCAGCAAACTCAGCAAACCCAGGTAACCCCATCACTCACCTGGCTAGGGGGATGCAACCACACTGGCAAGCCAGGGAACAGAATCCTGCTCACCTTAAAACTGTTTTTTATTTTTGCACCTGATTTACTACCTTCTCTTACTTCCTCCTCTCTTTACTAAGCTTATATCAGATATATTCTCTTCTGGGGACAAGAATCATACAACAATGTGTAGGCGCTGAAAGCCAGTAATCCTCCACATCCATCCACAGGTGTCAGAAGAGGTCTTTAAATAGAGCCCTGAATATGAGGCTCTGACATCAAACTTCCCCAAAGACACGCAACAAAATAAATGGAGGTTTTACTTGACAGAACACACCTTTTTAACTTATACTGGCACTTCAATGAGCAAGTTTATTCTAAAGAGCAAAATTTAACACAGTTCATACATTTGTATGATGCTGTACAAAGCCCAGCCTTTCAGTCAGTCTGTGACTGTCTGTCTGTCTTCCTCTCTCACACTCCCCACCTCTCCCAAACACGCACATTCACGCACAGCAATTCGCCAGCAGCACTCATCTGTGAGCCCCAGAGAGAGCAGTATCTATGTGCATATACACATACGGGGGGGGGGGGGGGGGCAAAAGTAGGCTTACAGTTGTTCCTGTGGAACATAATAATCAATCCACAATAATACAAGAATAAACTTTGTTTCGCATATTCACATAGTACACATGCTCACTCAGTAGTGTCTATGCCCCTTTTGTGTGGAGCTTGAATATTCCTCCACAGAAATTATTCAGATGAGTCAGAAGGTTGCAGCTATGGGCAGCTAGCGACTGGCAACTTCATCACGACAACGTGCCTACTCATGCATCATGTCTCATGAAGAATTTTTTAGCAAAACATCAAATCACCCAGGTGACTCAACCCCCTACAGCCCAGATTTGGTGCCCTGTAACTTCTGGCTTTTCCCAAAACTAAAATCCAGACAGACTTCATATACTCAGGCAGCAAACTACTAAATGACACCAGAATATAAGACAATGTAAGGAATACGATAGCACCTAAAAGAGTAAAATACTTGGGAATGAATCTAACCAAGGAGGTAAAATGCTGAAAAATACAAGTTGAAAGAAATTAAAGAGATAAATAAATGAAAGATTATCTTACATTCATGAATGGAAGACTTCATATTGTTAAAATGTCAAAACTAACCAAAGCAATCTATAGATTCAATGCAATCCCTTTTGCACTTTTTGCAGAAATAGAAAAATCCACCCTAAAATTCACACAGAATCAATCTCAAGGAACCCAGATAGCCAAAATAATTTTGAAAAGGAAGAATAAAGCGGGAGGACTTCAAAATATCAACTTCAAAATTTATTACAAAGCTACAATAACTAAAAGAGTGTATTACTGGCATGACAGACATGCAACTAATATAATAAAACAGAGAACACAGAATAAGCCCTCACACATATGATCAATTGATTTTTAACAAGGATGTCAAGAGCATTCGGTGGGGAAAGCAGAGTCTTTTAACAAATGGTGTTCAGAAAAATGGATTATCTGCATCCAAAAGAATGAAGATGGACCCTTACCTTATACTATATATAAATATTAACTCAAAATGGATCATAATCTAAATATAAGAGCTAAAACTATTAAATTCTTAGAAAAAAAACAAAGGAAATTTTCATGGCATTGATTTGGCAACAACTTCATGGATATAACGAAAGTACAGGCAACAGAAGAAAGAAGTTGATAAATTGAATTTCATCACAGTCAAACACCTATGTGCATCAAAAGATACTAACAAGAAAGCAAAAAGACTACCCCCAAAATGTTTACAAACATTTACAAATCACAGGTAATAAGGCATTAGTATCCAGGATGTATAAAGAATTCCTAAAACTCAATCAGAAAAAGAACCAAACAAGTCAATTAAAAAATAGACAAAGGACTTTAACAGACATTCTCCAAAGACAAACAAAAGGCCAGATAACTATATAAAAAAGATGCTCAACATCACTAGGCTTTAGGAAAACACAAGTCAAAATCAAAATGAGATACTACTTCACACTGACCACCATGGCTATGTAAAACAACAAATGTTGGTGAAGACAGACAGAATCTGAAATCCCCAAACATCGCTGGTGGGAATGGAAAATGGTTTAACCACTGTGGAAAACAGTGTGGTAGACTTTCAAAAGGTAAACAGAATTAGCATATGAACCAGAAATTCCACTCCTAGGTATAGAGCCAAGAGAATGGAAAACAGAGACTTGAAGAGGTATTTGAAAACCAATGTTTATAGCAGCATTACTCACAAATGCCAAAAGGTGAAAATAACTCATTACAGATGAATGGATAAACAAAATGTGCCATATACATACAACAGAGTATTAGTTAGCCATAAGAAGTAATAAAATTTTGACTTGAGTACCCTGAAACCATTATGCTTAATGAAATAAGCTGACACAGAAGAACAAGTATTATATGGTTCCACCTATATGAGATACCTAGAATAGCAAATTCATAGACAAAAAGTATAATTACCAGGGTTGAAGGGAGAGGAGGGAGAAAAGGAATTATTATTTAACAGGTACACAGTTTTCACTGGAGATGAAGAAAAAGTTTTGGGTATGGATAGTGGTGATGGTTATATTGTGAATGTATTTAATGCCACTCAACTGTATATTTATAAAAGGTTAAAATAATAAATCTTATGTATATTTTACCACAATAAAAAAAATAATAGGAAATTTTCTTGTGCACTTCCCTCCATTATGATTCTGTTTTATTTACTGGCCCAAAGTCCTCGCAATATAAATATACTATTAATCTAAAATTAAAATGGGTTGAAATTAAGAAATATGCTATGTACTGGCATACCAAGTGTATTAGCTTTAGATTTTCTTAGCAGAACATTCCCTCCAAAATAAATACCAGTGACCTGTAACAAAAATAATTTCTTCTCTTTGCAAGATCTGCAACAATAATTCCCACACCTGGAAAACATCTTCAAGCTTAAAGAACTAAGAAATGTCTGATTTATAACTAACCAAAAGGAAGACAGATGTTAGAAATGGTGTCTTGGGACATCCTCCCAGTCTTTTTCCCCGGAGTTATGAACTCGGTTCACTTTCAACAACTGCTAGACGTCTAAAAACACTTCTTCCCATTTCAAATATCTACTGAGTCCAAAGTAATTTCTTTGGTTTAATTTTTTATATTAAAATAAATTAGTGAAATTTGCCCTGGCTGGTGTAGCTCAGTGGATTGAGCGTGGGCTGCGAACCAGGCATTGCAGGTTCGATTCCCAGTCAGGGCACATGCCTAGGTTGCAGGCCATGTCTCCCAGCAACCGCACATTGATGTTTCTCTCTCTGTTTCTCTCTCTGTTTCTCTCTCTCTCTCTCTCCCCCACTCCCTCCCTCCTCCCTTCCCTCTCTAAAAATAAATAAATAAAATCTTTAAAAAAAATAAAATAAATTAGTGAAATTCAACATCATTTGTTTTTAGTCTCTTACCCATGTGTACAGAGAATAGTTTTTCTGTAGATTCATCTTCTTTTTTAGTTACTTTTTTTTTTGACATTTCAATAGTTTTCTTGTATCCTTTTTTGGCCTGATCCACCAGAAGCTGAAATTCATTCTGATGTTTTTTACCTGAAATTGAAAAGATCTTCTCAGTACAGCAAGGGCTAGAGAAGTTAAAGTCTATAACCAACAAATAGTATCAAGAAGTGTACAAGTTTGCTCAAGAATAGCACCCTTGGGAATCACATGCATTAAATTAAGAAGCTGGCAAGCACAGGAGTACAAGGGGCTGGGAGATCGTGGAAGCCTTTTCTTTTTATCTTCTCCCCTCCTCAGATACAAACTTGGAAACGTGGCATTCCAGTTTGCAGTTATAGGTTTCTTCCCCACCCCCATCCTCTAGAAAGTCTTTTGCTAGAGCATGAAAGATCCTGCTTTCCAAAATATATCCAAAAGACACCATTCTAATTTCTAAGATATAAAAGAATACTAAGATGAAGAATATTGATTAAATATAACAGCAAAACCCTCTAGAAAAGTTGGGTTATAAAAACAAAGAATATCCATTTCAAGTCTCTCTTTCCCCTTCACACTTCTTGCCGGTTTCCAATCAGAACCCCTTTGACTATCTAAGACATCCCCACCACCAATCCCCCTCACACCTCTGGAATAATTTAAGCCTAACCTCAGGTCACCATTACTAATGTTCATGAATTTACTCAGTAAAGAGTGGCCAGTCATTGTTAAAGCATGACTTGAGGACATTCATTTGTGATTTCGAACCAGGGTTCAAATAGCTGAGGTTGCACTTTACTTATCTAGCACCCTTAACCACTGAAGCCATGGTTCACAATGTCATAAATCCTGCAAAAACACATATTAGAAAGAATCATACTGCAAATAGTTAAAACAAAGTTTTGAGACTATCTTCATACAGTAACCCCTACTTTCCCTGTAGCACAATACTAAGAATAACTGGGTATGGGGGAAATTTTGTGCTTCAAGTGCAATCTATGCATTTGCTAGAGCTGCCCTTCCAGAAGTCCAGTCATTCATTGTCTTTGAGCTGTGCTACAGCTCTGTAAATTGTAGATAACTGATGGCAATGGAAAATTCTTGTCTAGACATGCAAAATCCTGACTGGTGAAAGCTCAACTGACTTGCCCCTCCACTGTGGAAGAAGCCAGGTTCATCTCCATTTGCACATTCATTTCAATATTCCTGATTAATAAATGTGAATGTTCTTTGGACACTAGGGAAAGACTGCTCCTAATTGCAATAAATTTATGTGTTTAGTACGTGTATGAAAACTCCTAGTAAAGCTATGGTGTCGGGTTGTAAAGTGCCTGGTAAATCTGAAATAATATACTGGTTAAAATTTCAGCAAAAGAAATATAAGCAGGCCATAAAGATTACCGGAGAGTTAGCTCTTCAGAAAAGGTAAGATCCTAAGATTACAATCTAGGGGATTTCTTTCAATTCCTATTTAACTCTATGCATTCAAGGATAATTACTTTGTACTTCTGCTCCCCAAATAAAAAAACTAAATGAGCTCACATCATGGTATTTTCTGTTAGGCAAACAGGATAATACAGCATTTTGGGGTCTCCAGAATTAGTTAGACCAGATCTATGGATTGTAAAGAATTACACAAGAAACTCGTTACAGTAATTTCATTAGTAGTTAGGAAGGCTTAATGCTTTTATCTTCTGAAGTAATAAAATCCCAAAATTAAAAGGGATTTTCTTTTTAAAACCTAATTACTCCTATGCCTAGGCTGAAAACCAAAAAGTAAATAGCAGCCACTGCTTTGGCCCAAGAAGTCCCATAATCTCTGCTCAAAAAAACAATATATCTTATATATTTCATAAGATATATAAATGTTGAATCACTAGGCTGTACATCTAAAACTAATATAACATTGTATGTCACCTATAATTAAAAAAGAAAAAAGAACAATGCCAAGATATTATGACTAATAAACCTGTTCACACTCATCTCTTCCCCTTATTTCAGGAGTTCTACCATTTGGCAAGGAGTACTTTAGAGTTTAAAATCTCAGTTCTGCTTTTTAGATGCCCTGAATTTACCTCTTAAAAGTTTTACGTGGTTCAGATAGTTGTGAGAGCCATTGAATAAGTCCACAGTTCAACCAACTCATATTCTTCAAGATTTTTTTTAAATTCTCATCTGAGGACATTTTTTTCATTGCTTTTTAAAGAGAGATGCTGGTAGTGGGCAGGACTGCATCTGTGGATCGGGGGAGATAAAGGAACTCTCTTGTATTTCCCCCTCAATTTTGCTATGAACCTGAAAATACTCTGAAAAGTGAAGTCTATTTTTTTCTAATCTTTTCATTAGAAAAAAACTGCACAACCATTAGTCCAAAAGCCCAAAGGCCAAAGCCAACCCCAAGGCATGTTTTTATATGGCTCTCTAGCTAAGAATGGTTATTATATTTAAAATTTTTTTTTTTAAATCTTCACCCAAGGATATTTCTATTGATTTCAGGGAAAGGGAGAGAGGAAGTGAGGAGAAAAGGATGAGGGGAGGGAGAGGGGAAAGAGAGAGGGAGAGGAGGAAGGGAGAGGGGTAGCACAAAGGGGGGAGGGGGAGAGAAGGGGGTGGGGGAGGGAGAGGAGCAGAGGGGAGAGGGAGAGGGACATCAATGTGAGAAACATCAGATGGGTTGCCTATGTTGCCTCCCACAGGTGTAGGTGCCCAACCAGAGATCAAACCCACACCCTAGGCATGTGCCCTGACCAGGAATCAAACCCACAACTTTTTGGTATATGGGGCCACGCTCCAACTAACTGAGCAACCCAGCTGGGGAAGCTTTTATATTTTATAAAGATTTATTAATAAAGAAGAACATTTTACAAAAACCCCAAAGCCTAAAATATTTATCATCTAGCCCTAAGGCAGATTAGCTCAGCTACTAAAGCAACTGATACCTTTGTAAGGATTCTGCCTGATATCCCTATATATTATGTGGCTTTTCCTACTAAAGCTTGTGGCGGATTCAAGCTGTGTCTGGCCCTGTGTGAACAAGGGCCAGGAGAATTTCTGGAGCTAATCCCTTCAAGTAGTCTTCTCTAGTCTCAGGCACTTTCCTCTCAGTCATGTGTGGACTGAGGTACCCTTCATTGGTTAGCTATCCCACAAATTCTAGAAACCCTAGCCTTCCACAACTTTCATTTATGTTTTACCTCACTCAGTGACACCACCAGATCATTCTGGGGTCCCCCCATCCAGTGCCTGAAAACGGCCCACAGGCAGTAAGCTGCGGGCCTGGAGAGCTCACCACTTGGTTTTCTCTCTGTCAGGAATCACGGTCCTGTGCTTTTCCCCAGTATCTAAAAAGTTTCATACATTTTATCTGGTTTTCTAGTTTATTAACGAAGGAACATAAATACATTCTCTGTTATGCCATCTAGGCTAGGAGTAGAAATTTCCATTTATTTTGATTATTTTTGTTTTGAGAAAGTTATTTCCTATCAAAATAAGGTTATGTTAATCACATAATGAATTTCTTGTTTTTAAATGAGGTAATAAATACTTGTGAAATTTCTTGGTCTTAATATTCCTATGACCCATGAGTTGTTTGGAAGTATGTTGCTCAGTTTCCAAATTCCTGGCAGTTTTGTTACTGATTTCTAATTTAATTCTATTGTGGTCATGTTACAGTAGGCAGTTAGTTGATATTCACAAAAAAGAAGGGAGCAAACCAGGCATCTGATTAAGCCAGATTAACTAGAAAAGGACAGTTTCACTGTCATTCCAGGAAGACACTCCAGAGAATAACTAGCACCATTCCTTCAGATTAATGAGGAGAGAAAGAAAATGGTGATGGGAAATTCCTTTCACTGAGTGCATGCTCAGGAGAAGCCAGAATTATGACTATAAGGGTGGAGGGGACCAGCCTGGGAAAATCTGGGGGAAAGATCTCATGGATACTTAAGGGCATGAAACCCTGGAAGAGCCAGGAAAGGGACTGGATGGGGGGAAGACACACCACAGCCCTGGGAAAAGCCGGGAAAGAGATTAGAGATTGAATAGTTTGAAAGAAAGCCTGCTCTTTTCTGAACCCAACGAAATGTACGAAAGCTAGACAAAGAATCCAGCACATGCCCTCCTTGGAGCTGCCCGTGCCCTTCTCCCCGGCACGTGCCTTTTGTCTTCTTTCTTCCTACACTCCAAGGGTCCCCACCAGACCTGCATCCAGGGGAGCAATGAGCAGTAGCAGAGGGCTCTCCATTTACTTCTGTCCACAAGCCACTACTACAGCCTGCCTGCTCTCTGCCTTTCTGAAGGCATACGATCTAGTTTCACTCTACTAAATCGTGCCACTATGGCTGAAAATCCTCTGACATGTGCGTCCCTGAAGTTATTTTCCTGCAACAGCACAGAAGAATCCCATTTCCAAACTGTGCAAGGCAGGCCCTCCCTGCTCCTGGTTCTTCTCTGGTAACAGCCAGAGAACACACCTTGTACACTGAGTGAATACACAGGACGAACCTTCTGCAGATTCCTAGGGCTCTCTCTCTGCTAGTCTCTCCTCTCCTGCACTGTCCTGCCAACTCCAGTGCCTTCAGTTTCCCTGGTATCTTAGATCTGTATCCTTAATTCAGAGTCTGCCAGGCTCTGCCTGGGATCCCCCTGCCAGCACCACAACCTAGAAACTCTATTGCAGGGCTCATCTCATTTTTTCCCTATCTTGTACATATTCCTGTCCTTTGTTACCTAATATCCAGTGTATTAAAAACCAGTTTCATACATTTTGTTCATTTATGTTGGATGTCTCGGGGGAGGGTGTATCAGGTCCCTGTTACTCTACTTGACCAGAAGTTTAAGTCCTATACATTTTAATTTGTAATATGGTATATAGCAGCAGATATAACCCACATAAACAATAGCTCTTTTGTGTCCTTGACAATTTTCAACAGTGTAAAGAGGCTTTAGAAACTGAGAACTGTTGCTGTCGATGCTGGAACTCGCCAGGGCTTAGGATTAGGCTCTGTTCCCCGTGGTACACTTCTTCCCAGTACTCTTCTCCCGGTACTTAGCCTGAACTACTGCCTGTGAGCACATGCTGTCTGTTTGGTTAGGTAGCTCATCAGCCATACTTAATTCTCTTTCCTGCTTGGCTATCCACCAGAAACCAAAACTTAAAACATAAATTTTATTTTTATTTTTTTTCAATTTTTAAATTTCATTTATTTATTTTTAGAGAGGGAAGGGGGAGAGAGAGAGAGAGAGAGAAATAGAGAAACATCAATGTGCGGTTGCTGGGGGACATGGCCTGCAACCTAGGCATGTGCCCTGACTGGGAATCGAACCTGCAATACCTGATTCGCAGCCCGCGCTCAATCCACTTAAAACATAAATTTTGATTCCCTTTCCTCATCCATAATCCTCCCTTGGTCTCCATTTCTGTAAATGACAGCTGCATTTCTGTTTCCCAGCTGATTCAATCAAGAGTGTAGGAGTCATTCATAATTCCTTTTTCAGTCATCCCCATACTAAATCCATCAGTGAATACCACTGATTCTACTTCAAAGGTAACCTTGAACTGTCCATCTTACTTCTACATTACTGCCACTCCAGACTAGGTCGTAGCTCTGTCACAATTCATGATAGCAGCCTCACCTCGGGTCTCTTCCCATGTATCATTCCTCCTCCTCAAAGAGGCCTTCCCTGACCACCAAACCTGAACAGTAGCTCCATCACTCTGTCCCTGCCTTGTATTTCTTTGTAGGACGGATCACTCACTATCTGACTAATACACAACTTACTCATTTGTTTATTGTCTGACTAGTCCTGTTAGAGTGTAAGCCCATGGAGGCAGAGACTTGGTCTGTTTAATATTATATTCCCAACTCCTAGAATACTGTCTAGGATGCAGTAATTGATAATCAATAAATACTGTTTGAGTGATGAGCCTCTAGACTGGTTTTCGGACTACTGTTTGCTGCCTTCTAATTTATTCTCTATTCAAGAAATACCATGATCTTTTTAAATGTGAAATCATATTACTTATCATTTTAAACCTTCCAGGGGCTTCTCACGGCACTGATAATGAAATTCGAAATAAAACCTTACAAGGTGATGTACGACCTGGCCCTCCCACACCTTACCCCATTTGCTTGCCCCCAGCACTCACTGCTCCACTCTGGCCACATTCGCCCCCTCTGCTTCGACTTTAGGGGCTCTGCCCTCTGTGTTCTCTCCAGAACACTCTTCCGTCAGCTCCGTGAAGGGCTGCCTCTTTATTTTTACTGTGTTCTCCTCGTGACTCATGTCAAATGTCCACTCCTCAAGAAAAGTCATTTCCAGGCTACCTTACTTAATGCCCCCATAATTTCTCTCAAACTCCCGTTTTATTTCTTTATAGCATTTGCCACCTAAAATTGTTATAATCATCTGACTTATGATGTTATCTTTCTGCTACTAGAATGAAAGCTCCATGAGAAAAGGGACCTATACATCTTTTTCACTGCTGTATCCACAATACATAGCAGCTGGCACACAGCAGATGTTCAATAAATATTTGTTGAATTAATGACTAAAAAAAAGTACAAGGGAATAAATTAGCTATGTTAAAATGCCTTGCCTTCTTAGCAAGATTAGGCTGATACTCCCAGGAATATTTTCAGGAGATAACCAGAATGCTCACTGGAGCTGTGTCTGTGTTCTGGCGGAGTACAAAACTGCATTTCATCACAGCAAAAAGCATGGAGGGCTCAAAAATACGTCTCCCATGGCAGGCAAGTAAAATAACTTTCCATCAGGCTAAGATTCCGCCTCTTACTGGGGCAATTCACAGCCTTCATTAGAAAGACTTATCAAAAGTTCCGGTACCTGAACTGCACAAGTAACTCACACTCACTTGATTCAACCTCTGTTTCAAATACACTTTCTATAAAGTTCAAATTGACTGATTTCATTGTTTCTTTCCATTACTGAAAGAAGAGTTCATGAATTGTAAGTCCATCCAAAAGACTGCTTAAAAAAAAAGATATATAATCACAAAACTACCGAAGTATCCCATTCACAAAATTAAGCTTTTTAAAGCATTATCACTTGAAACTAAAACTTACCCTCCAAAAAAGGTTTCCAAAGCACAAGTGATTCACTCAGACTCAAAGCATCTTTTGTAGAGTGCGAAGCGTTTAGACTTTGGCACCTGGTACAGGTGGGTTTAATTTCCAGCTCTGCTTTTTACCTACAATATGGGTGATTTGTCTGACATTTCTGAGTCTCAGTTTCTTAATCAATGAAATAGGGTAAAACTAGTTTCATAGGGTTGCTGGGAGGATTACTAAAATAACTTCTGTGGAACCCTTGGCACAGAATATATACTCAACAATGTGATTTTCTGCCTTCCTGTCTTTTCTTTTAAAAAGTGACCCACCATGAATGAATAGAAGAAAAGTCTATACAAGTCAGAAGACGGGAGGTGGCTGAAGCTCGGCCAGTACCTTAAGCTTGGAGAATAGACTTAAGCTTGTATGCTTCTTCTCAAAAGTAAACAGTATAGTGAGATGTAGAAAAACATTGTTTTCTCTTAGCCTATTTTTTAGAGGCTTGGTAGACTCTGATAAACATTATGACGATTCCCCCATCTTCATCTATTCATTCACTTGTTTATAAAGCAGTGAGCAAGAAAGAAACATTTCCTCCATTTTAGAACTTCCAGTTTTATAAGGGAAGGAAATATTGTTAAGTACTGTCACGGGTTGAGTGGTGTTTCACCAAATTTCCTATGTTGAAGTACTAACCCTGCAGACCTCAGAATGTGACCTCACCTGAGGTCAGGGTTTTACAGAGGTAATCACGCTAAGATGAGATTGTTAGGGTGGCCCTAATTCAATATGAGTGGTGTTTTTATAAAAGGGGCACACGGACACACACAGAGAGAAGGCATTGTGAAGGGACAAGAGAGGAAGGCAAGGAGCGAGGCCTGCAGCAGGTCCTTCCCTCACTGCCCTCGGAAGGAACCCAGCCTGCGCCCTGCCGACAGCTGGATTTTGAACATCTAGCCCCAAGAACTGTGAGACAGTAAGTGTCTGTTGTGGTAAGCCTCTCATTCTGTGGTACTTTGTTATGGAAGCTCTAGCAAACTAAAATACACAATTAGAAATTCATTAGAAATAATTACAAATTAATTGTCTACATAATAACAATTATGGCCATCCTATAAAAAATGTAAACTTTCTTATACCCTTCCTTGTTTCCCTTTCTCTCTTTTTCATTTATCACTCTCTGAAACTCTAGCCAAAGATAAGCTCCAGAAGGGTGAGCTTTACGGCTGTCTCATGCATTCCTACATCCCTCGCACCCAGAGAGTGTCCTGCATATATTAGAGCTTACTTAAAACACTTGTACTGAATAAACAAATGGAATAGTGATATGAAAAAAATACAAGATGATGTAGTAAGTACATATAAAAGGGAAGTGTCACCTTGTCCGGGAAATCATGGAGGATTTCCCATGGGAATTGCGAAGAAGCTGAGTAAGTGTTGGGAAAGCAGATGAGGCCACAAAAACCATCAAGAGAAGACAATTCCCCACAGAGAGAGAAGGGTAACAAAAGCCCTGCAGCAGCAAGGAACTTGATGAAAGAAGTAAAAGACTGCCAAGTGGCCGGATCACAAGGGGTAAGACAAGAGACAAGGCTGGATGGAGGCAGGCAAGTCCAGGAAATGAAAGGTTTCGTGTACTTAAAAGCCACTGAAAGCTTTTCATCATGGCAGGAGAGCAGCAAGGCAGAAAGAGTATGATCAGAAGACTCACCCATTTTAAAAGACAACCTGGCTTGTGAGTACTAATGAATTTGGAAGGGTCAAGAGTAGACTGGGGATGACTAGTCTACTAGTCAGGAGACAGAAGACAGAGACTGACAGAACATAATAAACTGAATATGTGTGGGTCAGGAAAGGGAAAAATGTTACATATGAAGGATAAAGACCTAGAATGGCAAGATAGTTAATGATGACAATGCTGGAAGATATAAGTCAGTGAAAAAATACCTTCAAAATTTGGAAGGAAAAATCTTTCCAAACTAAAATTACAAAGCCAGTCATATAATCAATCAATAGTAAAGGTAGTATTTCCAGTTATGTATGGTCTTAAAAAATATCCCTCCACAGCCTGGCTGGTGTAGCTCAGTGGATTGAGCGTGGGCTGCGAACCAGGCATCGCAGGTTCGATTCCCAGTCAGGCCACATGCCTAGGTTGCAGGCCATGTCTCCCAGCAACCGCACATTGATGTTCCCCCCCCCCTCTAAAATAAATAAATAAATAAAATCTTAAAAAAAAAAATATCCCTCCATAAACCTTTTTCTCAGGGAGTTTCCTAAAATTGTATTCCACCAAAACAAGGAAAGAGATGAAGCAGATCTGTTTGCTGAAATAAAATGAAGCAGACAGCAAGGAGGAGAGCGCCACGCCCAGAAGGTTGGTGAGAAGGAATTCCAGGACAGCAGCAAAGAGCTAATGGAGCAGGACAGCACCAGAGGCTGGGGGCTGCCTCAGGCAGGATGCTCCTGAGGCAGTAATGAGTCGATCAACATCGATGTATCGATGTACTTAAATGTATTAAAAAGTAATATACATTTCTGGTGGAAAATTTAGAGGTAAATTAATACTAGGTAAATAGAAAACTAAGCAAGTGAAAGAAAATTATTAATTATTAAAAACTAGAATGTTTTCCTGAAAGGAATTATAACTGTAGGCGAGGAAAAAATCATTTCCCCTCCACCCTTCTTAGTTCTTTGCTGGTAACCCTAAAACAAAAGACAAATTAACAAAAGAAAAACAAACATAAAATTATTAACACGCATATTCTACATATACGTGGAAGATAGCTAGATTAAAAAGATGTGGCTTGGGACACTGGCTTAAACACCACTTTCAGGCAGTTCCCCCAATCACCCCCCACACACACACATACAAAAGGTGTTTTGCGGCGGTAACTAGGAAAAACACAGTCAACAAGAATAAGATCTGTTATGTAGATTTAAGGCAGTGCCTTCTCCATCGATATCAAGACTAACTTATATCTAGGGACAGAAAGCGGATGATGAACAGATAGATACCTTTGTAAATTTATGTTCGGCTTTTAGGCAAATAAGGGGAAGGCAGAGAGCACCTTTTTTTTTAATATTTGATTCTGAGTTGCCTTCAGCTAAAAGTACTGTAATTAATTCTTATGCCACAGTAGTGTATTTTGGGGGTGGCATACTCTGCTTCCCTTCATAACCATATTATGTATGTTTTCTGGCTCAAACTGTAAAGACTCTAACTAAATATTAGACTTACAAAAAATTACAACAATAATCAGAGGATGGGAAGAAGGCAAAGGCAGGAGTCAGATGTACGAAAGACCAAATCTGCATGCTCTATGTTGGGACATCAATCAACTTTTAACATAAAGAACTGAAATCTTCCAGAAACAGCAGAAAGAACAACTTTTAATAAAAATAAATATAATTACCAAGACAAAAGTCAAAGCCCTGACGACTGTTATCTCCAGGGAGTGGGAGTGAAGACAGGCTGATGGTGGAGGAAGTGGGAGAGTTCTGTTTTTTTATAATAAGCCTTGCAAACATAAGTGATTAAAAAAACTATTGCATGTAAAATATGAATAAAAATGCTTAAAAGAAATCAGTATTTGGAACATGACACTACATCACAACGCATGACTAAAACTATAACACTAAGCACTTAGCTTTAGAAGTGCCTGATAGTTGTTTGTTGGTTTTTTTAGTATATACTGAGGTTCACCATAGGGCAAAGTCAATTATTTTAACAAGACCTACTTATGCAGTAATGTTAAACTTTTTAAAGATATTTAAATGGTGGAAAATAAATATTTGTATACTGTCCTGCCTGCATCCACTTCTTCTTCTTTAGTGTATATATATTAGATACCAGTTTTTAGTGATTTAAATGACTTTTTCTCCACGTAAATTTTGTTTTTCTTATTGTTACAGGCCTCAGTTTTGCCAATTCGGTGATCTACTGATAGTCTCTCTCCTGTCTCAAGAAAAATCACTTTGATTTCCCAAAAGTTGATCTAAAAAAAAAAAATCACACCACACTTATCTTTCCAGAAACAGAGCTGTGGCCCCTGTTGCCCAGCCTACAGGCTGCAGACAGTCTAGCACAGCACAGCACAGCACCCCCCGCCCCACGCCAAGCAGAGCCTGCACACCAACCACGTCCTCCTCCCTCCCCAAACAGATCACTGCCTTATCTGCCCCTTTCAACACTTAAGAACTGAAAAAAGAAAACAAATTTCTCTTAGCACAACTAAAACACATCATGTGTGGTATACTCACCCAACAAATATTTATTAACTACTGTTTGCCAAGTACTTAAATGTAAATTTAAACTAAAAACAAACCAAACAGAGAATAACAGCTACCTACCTAACTGACAAAACAGTAATGTGCTAGCCCTGGGAAAGATATATACAAAAGTCATTTAAGGAAAAGAAAGTGATAAAATTAGGAAGCTGTTAATACTTAATAAAATGAAAACTCTTTTTGGCACAAATTTGGAAGCTTTAATTTGGAAATTCTTTACAGAAATAATGTCAATGAGTGACTTGAAGACAGGATGGAAAGTCAGAAATGTTTCCATTTTAATTCCATTTTCTTCTCACAGAGATGCTTTGAGAGCAACTAATTAATATTTGCAAAGTGCTCAGTGATAAGCTCAAGGTAGAGTGAAAGTTAGTCACAAATCAAAAAGCAAGCACACTGAGTGAAAAAAAAAAGGTCACTGCCTTAGTAAACACAACTAAAATTCAGTTTAATATTAGTAAGTTTGTATCAAACATTAATTTAAAATATATACTTAAGACAAAAAACTGCAACTCAAATTTTTTGCAAATAAAACATCACACAACTTACGATATTTACTGTGAATTTCATCTATTTCCTTTTCTGTTTGATCCTTTGTAAAAACCATTATCTAAAACAATACAAAAATTGTTCATTAAAAATTCATTAAATGACAAAAATAGAAATCAGTACTATAAACTTTAAAATCTCAAATGTGGATATTTAGAATATGGTGGAATAATCTCTCATCTCTGTTTTATATAGACCTAGGAAAAATAACTCCTGTGTAATTCCCTTCCATATCATAATTAGTATATAATTTACCCAATACTTATTTCTCATCAGTGGAAAATACAACGTGGATTCCATTAGAACATATGAAGTACTAATACAACAATTAAGTTTCATATTTTCAATCTTTAATTTTTCACATTCATTAATACAATAGGTGACACTTTAAGTACAAGACTGGAGACATTTAGTAGATCATTAATAAGGCAAATCTTGCTCCCCTTCTACCTTTTCCAACTTAACTCCCCCAAATCTATAAGAAATGTAATACAGGGGAAATATAAGACATACACTAAATTTCTAGTTCCACTTTCTAAAATCTTAGACTTAAGAGATCAGAAGTCTACTTACATTATTCATTGTCAGACACTTACAGTCTCCACCTTACAGTTTGCACACAGGTAGTAAAAAAGTCAACAAAAATCTCATTTTTTCCACTATCTGATTATAAACTCACTTCCCTAAGGTCGTTGTTTTCCTTACAAACACATTACTGGTGATCTAGAAAACAAAAAGAGCCCCAAACACTTCCTCCAGTATCATAGGACACAATGACTATTTTCTTCTTTGGCATCCTTCCTCAAGTTTTGGGCCATCAAGCTAGAAGAAGGCAACAGTGAAAAATTTTAGGTCTCTGATCCCTTCAACAAGCTCAACAGATAATACTCATAAACTCCTACAATTACTTAACTTCTCAATCAGTATAATCACAGAACGCAGGGTGATCTTAGAGATCATCGTGTTCAACTCCCGAGTTCTACAGATGACAAGCACTGCATAAGTTAAACAGCTTATCAAATGCAACCAGCAGAGAAAGGACCAATACAAATGCTACCTGATATATATGGGCATATGCTTTTTCTAAGGGCTATAACTCACTAATAAACTCTTCTTTAGACTGCATGTTGTGCTAGAAGACTGATAAATATAATAGAATTTTGTGCTAAAAAATGAGCTGCAAGTAAATCATAATGTGCTAAATGCAAACGTGTTCCAGTACATTTCCCATTGATCACGTGTAATATACACTGGCTTGCTTTCATTTTAGTAGAGTACTCAACTTTACTTTATTTCTAGCCAGATACTGAAATAGACAGTAACATACACTTTCATTGAGTTTACTAGCTTCAAGACGCATCCTAGTCTTCTCCATATTTTCAATTTCTTGAACTATTTCAGCAGCTGTTAAAATAAAGACACAGAGACAATGTCAATGACATGGTTTTGCTCACTGTGCGATGGTCACACAAGTTATGAAGCTGCACGACGGGAACACGTAAAATCCCTGTCCCGTTTTTATTACTTTTCTGTAAGGCTATTTCTACAGTTATTTCAAAATAAAAATTTTAGAAAATAACAGAGTTAAAACACTGAACTCTTATATATGCAAACAGTTTAAAATATGACCAAAAAACACAATAAGGTCACTGTGCTCTTTCCTTTGAGTATGCAGATGTAAATAACAGTCTCAGTGGAATTGAAAAATTAATTTATTAATGTGAATTCAATTCTTAGGGGATATGCACTCAAACTCCAATACACTAAATATGTACAACAGGCTACTTTTCAAGGAGACACAAAGGTCTACAAATATCAGGGGGAAATGGCCTTGCCTCTGGAACTTTTGTTCCCATGTGTAGTTACCAATCACAGACATGGGAGATCTGGAATACACTCTGTCACATACATAAATGCCTTGGAATGCAAACAGCACTGAATTGCAAGCATTGTCTTTCTCCCTCCAAAGTCTACATATTAAAACCAAAAAATATAGTATAGAATAAAAATCTACAATCCCCTCTACACATTTGTACACAAAAAGACACTGTGTCTGGACTTTGCTTCAAAATAACCTGTGGGCGGGAGGAAAGTAGACGACAGATGACACACAGGGGGCATGCGTGGGTCAACACTGCTTAAACTGGACAGCAAGTGTGTGAGGGGAATCACATTCTTCACTCCATTTTTATATAAACCTGATGTAATCCCATTTTAAAGATTTTTATAAAAACCACAGTCACCAAAGGATCATTTAAGAATTCAATTACCTCAATTTAAAGTTTGTTTTAAATAAAAGGTACACTGGGAGGCTCCCGGCAAAGATGGAGGCGGAGGTAGATTGCTCTGCTTCCTCGCACAGCCGAAAGTAGGATAACAACCACTTTGACCATTTTGACCACAATGAGATGTCCGTCTTTATCTCTCATAACACTTTTTGCCTTAAAGTCTATTTTGTCTGCTATTACTGTTTAATGTTGCCACAACAGCTTTCTCTCAGTTACTGTTTGAGTGGTACACATCTTTTCACATCCTTTTATTTTTAACCTTCCTGGCTATTTATATTAAAGTGTTTTCTTCGAAACAGTATGTAACTCCCTCTTTTTAATCCAGTCTTTATGTTTAAAATGATTACAGTTACCATGTTACTGTTTTCTTTTTGTCCATTTTTTCTTTTTTAAAAATATTATTCCACCTTGGCTGGTGAGACTCAGTGGATTAAGTGCCGGCCTACAAACCAAAGGGTCGCCAGTTCAATTCCCAGTCAGGGTACATGCCTGCGTTGCAGGCCAGGTCCCTAGTAGGAGACACGTGAGAGGCAACCATACACTGATGTTTCTCTTCCTCTCTTTCTCCCTCCCTCCCCCTCTCTCAAATAAATGAAGGAATGAATGAATAAATAAAAATAAATAATGGGGTATATCATGAGGACAAGGAACTAGCATAAAGAAGCACCCACTGACCAAACCTAGAAAAACACAAAACCAAAATAATTAAGGGTGACAATAAGTTATAAGTATGTGAATCTACATTGATCATAAATAAAGAAAAAAAAAGAGGGTTCTTATTTTCAAAATCATGGCAAGTAGCAACTGGCAAATGTGGAAGGAGTGCTGATGTTAGAAAAGTCATATTTTGCAACTATCAGAGAAAAGATTAAGTTCAGGTAAAATTACCAAAGAATGAAAGAAGGGTGGAATTTTAATGATGTAGAGAATATATGGTATTAAAATGTCTATCAATTTCTAATTGTTAGCAAGGGGAAAACTATATAGTGGAGAAACTGACAAGATGATCAAAACTGCCATCACAAATGAGGGGCACAAAGATGTCTAATACCTCTGGATATGACTGGTATTGGTATTTTGAAAAGGACAAAAGTTTACTTATATAGTATTTATATAGTATTAAAACAAATCAAAAACAGGAAGGAGTAGGCAGCAGTTCATCAACATTCAGGAATGTACAGCCTGAATGTTATAAGAAATATGTGTATATTCCTTACAACCATGTTTCAGTTTTCCCACAAGTGCAAAACTATATCCAAAGAAAGATTTTTTAATGAATGCAAACTTAAGACTTTTTCATACAAATAAAAGCTGAGAATCTGTCTCAACAGCACATTTGCACTACAAGAAAAATTAAATAATGGCTTGGTGGTGATGAACTACTTTGGCTTTACCTTGTCTGGAAAGCACTTTATGTGCCCTTCCATTCTAAATGAAAGCTTTGCTGGATAGAGCAATCTTGGATGTAGGTCCTTGCCTTGCAGGACTTTGAATACTTCTTTCCAGCCCCTTCTTGCCTGAAACGTTTCTTTTGAGAAATCAGCTGAAAGTCTTATGAGAACTCCTTTGTATGTAACTGTCTCCTTTTCTCCTGCTGCTTTTAAGATTCTCTCCTTATCTTTAATCTTGGGTAATTTAATTATGATGAGTCTTGGTGGGTTTCTCCTTGGATCCAACTTGTTTGGGACTTTTTTAAAAAATATTTTTTATTTTAATTGTTGTTGCAATACAATTTTCTATCTTTTACTCCCATCCCAACCCACCCACCCAGCCCTTCCCCCCTCCCTCCCATTTCCACCCACCCCTAGTTTTTATCCATGGGTCCTTTATATTTCTTTCTGTAAACCCATCCCCTTTCCCCCTGAAATTCCCTCTCCTCTCCCCTCTGAACACTGTCAGACCATTCTCTATTTCAGTGTCTTCGGCTATATTTTGCTTGTTTCTCTGCCTTGTTCTTTAGGTTCCTGTTAAAGGTGAGATCATATGGTATTTGTCTTTCACTGCCTGGCTTATTTTGCTTAGCATAATGCTTTCCAGTTCCATCCATGCTGTTGCAAAGGGTAGGAGCTCCTTCTTTCTTTCTGCTGCATAGTATTCCATTGTGTAAATGTACCATAGCTTTTTGATCCACTCATTTACTGATGGGCACCTAGGTTGCTTCCAACACTTGGCTATAGTAAATTGTGCTGCTATGAACATTGGGGTGCATAGGTTCTTTTGGATTGGTGTTTCAGGGTTCTTAGGATATAATCCTAGCAGTGGAATTGCTGGGTCAAAAGGCAGATCCATTTTTAGTTTTTTTCTTTGGGACTTTTTGAGCTTCCTGGACTTGCATGTCTAGTTCCCTGGTCAATCTGGGCAAGTTTTCCTTCATTATTTTTTCAGGGAAGTTTTCAGTTTCTTGCTCTTTGTCTTCTCCTCCTGACATCCCTATCTGATGCTGGCACATTTGGAAATGTCCCAGAGGTTCCTCAGCCTATCCTCATTTTTTGAATTCTTGTTTCTTCTTTTTGTTCTGATTGAATGTTTATCTGTTCTTTATTTTCCAAATTGTTGGTCTGAATCCCAATTTCCTTCCCTCTCTTTTGGTTTCCTGTGGCTTATTGTTTATTTTGCTTAGTGTGACCTTCATTCCTTCTTTTATTTATTTATTTTTTGCCATATTCAAGGAGAATGGGAAAATGGTGTAGGTATTAAGAAGCATAATTGGTAGGAACAAAATAAACAGGAAAAACTTAAAAATAGCACAGGAAATGGAGAAGCCAAAGAACTTACACTCACAACCCATGGACATGAATTAAGGAGGGGAACTTCTGGAGGAAAGGTGGTTACTGGGCAGAGGAGGGGAAAAAAGGAAAAAACTGGGACAACTGTAATAGCATAATTAATAAAATATACTTAAAATAAAATAATTGTTGATAAGATTTAAAAAAGGAAATATTAAATAAACTTTTTCAGGCCAAAAGAAAATGACATCATGAAAACTTGGATCTTAGAAATGAAATGAAAAACACTAGAAATAGCAAATATGGGGGCACATATAAACTTCTGCGTTTTTTTATTTTATTTAAAAGGAAACCGACGGTTTACAGCAAAAACAACGGTAACAACATATTATGAGGGTTATAGCACACATAGAAAAACATCTATGACAACCATAAAACAAAGGACAGAGTCAGAAGGTCCTTGCATTACACCTGTAGTGTATAATCTGAAGGTAGACTGTGATAGGATGCAAATGTTAAATTCCAAACTAATTACCAAAACAAGTTAACCAGAGGCATTGGTAAAAAAACAATAGTGGAAATAAAGTGGAAAACTAAAAAATACTCAAACCAAAAGCAAGAAAAGAAAGAAAAAAACAAAGAATGGATAGGACAAATAGAAAATAGAGAACAAGATGGTAGACTTATAAGAACAGATGCTTAGACCAAAAAGATTAAACAAAATGAAAAGTTAAATGAAATTTAAAAAGCAAATCCAAACCATATACTTACAAAAAAATCCAAAAATAAAAAACCCCAAAGTTTAAATAGAATAACATAACAGGCTTTAAAAAAAAGTAAACTAAGATAAAACACAGTAGCTATATTCAAAGCAGATAAAGTAGATTTTCAGACAAGGAATATAACCAGGAACAAAGACAAATATTTCATAACAATGAACAGGCTAACTCATCAAGAAGACACAACAATACTAGATGTACATATGCCTAAAAGGAAAAATGAAACATTTATGAATACACCTGGAGATTTCAATAACCCTCTCAGTAATTGTTAGGACAGCACACAGACATCAGTAAGGATGCAGACGACCTGAATATACTATCAAGCAATTTTACATCACTAACATTTAGAGATCACTGAACAAAAAAAGCAAAATTTCCAAATGTTTATGCAACATTCACCAAAGAAGACCAAATACTGAGTTATAAAACAAGTCTCATTAAAAGTAAAAGGTCTGACATCATACAGAATTGGTAAAGTGTAATCAAATTAAAAATGAATAATAAAAAAGATATCTGGGAAATATCCAAATATTTAGAAATCAGGCCCTGGCTGGTGTGGCTCACTGGACTGAGCGCCAGCCTAAAAACCAAAGTGTTGCCAGTTCCTTACTTAAGGTAAGGAAACCTTAATGGTAATGTAATGTAACCTCTTACCATTAAGAGCACATGCCTGGTTTGCAGGACAGGGCCCCAGTAGGGGGTGTGTGAGAGGCAACCACATTGATGTTTCTCTCCCAGTCTTTCTCGCTCTTCCTCCCTCTCTCTAAAAATAAATAAATAAAATCTTTTTAAAAAAGAAAAAGAAATTGAAAACACTTCTAAATAACCCATGGATCAAATGAGAAATCACAGTAAAAATTAGAAAACATTTTAACCAAATGAAAAAAAAATACAAATTATAAACATTTGTGGATGCAGGTAAAACAATGCTTAGAGAAAAATTTGTAGATTTAAGTATTTACATTAAAAAGCAACCGGATATTAATTATCTAAGCTTTCACTGTAATAAACTAAAAATAAAAGACCAAATTAAACCTAAAAGAAAATAGATAAGAAAAAATAATAAATATAAAAGTGGAATTCAATGAAATACAAACAGACACAAAATGAGGGGGAAAAAATTCAATGAAACTGAAAGCTGGTTCTTTGGAAAGATCAATAAAATTGATAACCTGCTGGCAAGCCAATCAAGAAAGAAAAGAGAGAACACACATTTCTAATATCAAAACTGAAAGACAGGACCTCACCAAAGATCCTACAGGACTAATGAAGCAATATTGTTTTTTAAAAAGGTGGTATATTATTTATTCATCAACTTAGATAAAATAGATACATTACTTGCTAAAGATAAATGGTGGGCTTAATATTAAAAAGTCAATGTAATGCAAATCAAAAGCACAATGACACACCCCTTCACACCCACCAGGATGGCTGTAATAGAAAAGACAGAATTCCAAGTGGTGGCAACAATGTGGAGAAACTGGAACCTCACCCACTACTGATGGGATGTGAAATGTTGTAGCCACCTTAGAAAACAGTCTAATAGTTCCTCGAAATGTTCAGAGCGTTACCAGTTGAGCCAACAATTACACTCTTAGGTACATGCCGAAGAGATATGAAAACATGTCTATATAAAAACAAGTACATGAATGTTCTCAGCAGCATTATTCCTAACAGCCAAAAGGTGGAAAAATCCCAGATGTCAATCAATTGATGAATGGGCAAAAACTGTGGCTTCCATACATACAATGAACTAACACTTGGCAATGAAAACAAATGAGATATTGACCATGGATAAACCTTGAAAATAGGCTAAGTGAAAGAACTCAGTCACCAAAGGCCACGTATTGTATGATTTCATTTAAATGAAATAATCTTCCAGTTTCCAGCTCTGCTTGTAAAGAACCTGAAAGTTCCACTCGGTCCTAAAAAAAAAGTAAAAGACTAAACAGAGCAAATGGACCTCTCACAGAAGACAAAACGGTGTAGCCATTTAAAAACAGCATGGCAATTTCCTATATTTCTAATCAGACACTGACAACATGACCCAGCAATTCTGTTCCTGGGTGTTCATCCAAGAGAAATGAAAAGATATGGCCATACAAAAATCTGTAAGCCCAAGTCCACAGCATGTTTACCCATAACAGCCAAAAACTGGAGACAGTCCAGTTAATACATAGCACAGCCACACAATAAAAATGACTGAACAATTAATAAATGCAACAACAGAGACAAAACTCAAAAGCACCGTGCTAAGTAAAAGAAGCCAGATACAGAAAACTATATACTGCACAATTTGTATAATTCCTTTTTTCTGGCATTTTAGAAAAGGCAAAACTTCAGGGACACAGAAGAGATCAGTATTTACCAGGGACTAGAGTAAGGGGAAGAAAATTTATCATAAAGAGGCAGAGCAATTTTTGGGGGTGAATAGAATGTTTCATATTTTGACTTATGTGACAGCTGTACACTTCACAAGGATTATTTATATTGTAAGTAAATTATACCTCAATTTTTTTTAAATACACACATAAAAAGTGAATACAACAAGTCACTGGATACAAAAATATATAAAATCTGTTGTATTTTTATACACCAGCAACAAGTAAATACGTATTGACATTTTAAAACAGGACACAACTTAAGTTGCATCAAAAACATCAAATACCAAATGGGGGAAGGGTTTTCAGGAACAAGTGTAAAGGGCACATGGACAAAACCAAAGGGGGACAGGATCGAGGGTGGGAAGTGGGGATGTCTGGGGTGGAGGGGAGTGGTGGGGGGAAATGGAGACAACTGTACTTGAACAAAAATAAAAAATGTGGAAAAAACAATCAAATACCTATGAATAAGTCTTTAAAAAGATAAAACTTCACACTGAAGATTATAAAACATTTCTGGCAGAAATGGAAAACAAATAAATAAAGGCATAAACTAAATTCACAAGTTGGAAGATTCAAATACTGTGTAGGTATCAACTTTCCCAAACTGATCTATAGAGTCAATGTAATGCCAATCTAAGCAGGATTTTGTTTCTTGATGGAAATTTGCAAGTTTATTCTAAAATTTATATGGAAATGCAAAGGGCCTAGAAAAACTAAAGCAATTTCAACAAACAACAAAGCTGGAAGAAATACAGTACCAGCCAGCAAGATTTATCATAAATTACTTATAAAGTAATTAAGACAGCACATTGCTGGTAAGTGACTGAGCAGACAATGTCCAGACCCACGGATATATAATTAGCTGATTCTCAGCCAAGACATACTGACAATTCAGTGGGGAAAGGATGGTTTTTTAATAAATAGTGCTGTATCAATTGGCTATCTACATAGAAAAAGACAGAAGAATCTTGCTTCCTACCTTGTAACATAGGGTAAAATCAAACCCAGATAGACCACAGGTCGAAATGTAAAAGCAGTAACGATAAAGCTTTAGGAGAAAAGAGAAGATCCACATGACCTCGTGGCAGGCAAGGACACAAAAAAGGAAAACTGCACCTGACCGGGTCACGTTAAAATTAAGAACTTCTCAAATGAAGCCCTTGGGGATGAAAAGGTGAAATGGAAGAAGGAATTAAACACACAAAAATCCAGCAAGATTTCTATCCAGAAAATTTTATGTACTCCCACAATAAATGAGAAAAAATTAGATCTACGACGTAGAAAATGTGGGCACAAGACCTAAATGGGCATTTCATCCAAGAAGATACCCAGACAGCCAACAGCACATAGAAATGTGCTAAATATTAAGTTATTAGGAAAATTCAAATTAAAACCATAATAAAGTACTACCATGGATCCACTAGAATAGCCAAAATAGAAAACTGACTATACTAAAGTTGTTAAGGATGTGGAAAAACAGACCTTTCACACCTTCCTCATAAGAATGTACATTGGTACTAAGTCTTTTGGCTGTATCCACACATGCTGAAGATCTGCAAAAACATAACTACTATTCCAATCCCGGGTGTATATATTAAAAAAATAAGTGTGCCTGTGTACACAGACACAAGTAAGAGATTATTCATTGTAGCACAATTTTTATGAGCCCAAAGAGTGGAAAAATCCAAATGTCCCTCAACCAGTGAAAGGTATATACTGAGATATATATTCAAATACTCTACACAGACAACAAAATCTTTTGAAATCACAAATGTACACAAAAACATGAATGAATCTTATAAACATAGCATTGTATAAATAAAGATACACTCGGTATATATAAGCTATTTATTATTCCACTTATAAAAATCAAATATAGGCCCACACAGGCAGAATGAACATACAGTGTTAGAGGTCCGCATTGTGCTCGGCCGTGAGAATGAAGGCGGCAGTGACTGGGAGGGGCAGGGGCTTCTGGGATCCTGGTGGTGATGTGAGCAGTGGTTAGAGATGTGCCCTTGGTGAAACTTATTTCGTGATAATTCACCAAACAATACACTTACACCCTGTGTACTTTTGTGTTTACATATTGTACTCTAATTTTTTAAAATATTGGCAATTCTATGTATGCTCATAACTGAAAACTCCAAAATATGTGGTTAAATGAAAAGGAGAAATCACTGAAGAGTGCGTGCAGTCCCGCACCACTCAACAACAGGGGTACTCCGTGAGTGCTGTCGTCAGGCAACTGTCATGCGACACCACAGACAGAGTGCACTTACACAAGCTGACACACAAACCGACGGGACACAGCCTACCGTGCACCTCGGCTACAGGGCACAGCCTACTGCACTGAAGGCCACAAGCCTGCATAACACATTACTGGGTAACTGTGACGTAACGGCAAGTATCTGTGCAATGCGTCACGCTACAAGGCTATGACGACAACAACGTCACTAGGAGATAGGAATTGTTCAGCTTCATTATAATCTCAAGGGACTGCTGCCCTATCTATGATCCATCGTTAACTGAAATGTTATGTGGTGCATGACTATACAACACAAACAACTTTATAAAGCCACAGTGTCCGAGGACATATGTTTATGTGTACTAACCATAATGGTAACATTCACTGAATACTAATTACTTGATAAGATACTGTGCTAGGCAGTTTATATGAGTTTTATATTCATGTCGTTCTCTCAAAAACACCATGAAGTAGATAGTGTGATAACCTTTATTTTATTGATGAGAAAACTGAGATAAAGAATTTTTTTTGCTTTAAATTGTATCGCAAACATTTTTCTTATAGTACATCTATAATTTTAAGTGCTGTATAACATTCTAACCATTTATTAATATTCACTTAACACTATTATTCCAAGTATTTCACTATTTTGATACTATACTAATGGACACCTTTGTGCACATGATTTTTTAAGTATATTTTATTGATTATGTTATTACAGTTATCCCATTTGTTTTTTCCATTTTATCCCCCTTGGCCCAACATGCCCATTCCCTCCAGCATTCCCTCCTCCCCCCACCTAGTTCATGTCCATGAGTCCTACGTATAAATTCTTTGGCTTCTTCATTTCCTACACTATTCTTAACCTTCCCCTTTCTATTTTGTACCTACCATTTATGCTCCTTATTCCCTGTACCTTTTCCCCCATTCTCTCCCTTTCCCCATCCCCACTGATAAGCCTCCATGTGATCTCCATTTCTGTGATTCTGTTCCTGTTCTAGTTGTTTGCTTATTTGTTTTTTTATGATCAGTTGTTGATAGTTGTAAGTCTGTTGTCATTTTACTGTTCACAGTTTTGATCTTTTTCTTAGACAAGTCCCTTCAACATCTCATATAATGGCTTGGTGATGATAAACTCCCTTAGCTTTACCTTATCTGAGAAGCACTTTATCTGCCCTTCCATTCTAAATGATAGCTTTGCTGGATAGTCATCTTGGATGTTGGTCCTTGCCTTTCAGGACTTTGAATACTTCTTTCCATCCCCTTCTTGTCTGTAAGGTTTCTTTTGAGAAATCAGTTGATAGTGTTGGGCACTCCTTTATAGGTAACTGTGTCCTTTTCTCTTGCTGCTTTTAAGATTCTCTCCTTATCTTAATTTGGGCAATTTAATTATGATGTGCCTTGGTGTGTGCTTTCTTGGGTCCAACTTCTTTGGGACTCTCTGAGCTTCCTGGACTTCCTGGAAGTCTATTTCCTTTGCCAGATTGGGGAAGTTCTCCTTCATTATGTTTTCAAATTAGTTTCCAATTGCTTCTTCTTCCTCTTCTCCTTCTGGCACCCCTATAATTTGGATGTTGGAATATTTAAAGTTGTCCTGGAGGTTCCTAAGCCTCTCCTGTTTTTGAATTCTTGTTTCTTCATTCTGGTTGAATGTTCATTTCCTCCTTCCGGTCCAAATCATTGATTTGAGCCCCAGTTTCCTTCCCTTTGCTGATGGTTCCCTGTATATTTTTCTTCATTTCACTTTGCACAGCCTTCACTTCTTCCTCTATTTTGTGACCATATTCAATCATTTCTGTAAGCATGCAGATTACCATTGTTTTGAACTCTGGATCTGATAGGTGGACTATCTCGTCGTCAGTTCTTTTACTGGAGTTTTGATCTGTTCTTCCATTTGGGCCATATTTCTTTGTCTTGTTGCACCTGCTGCATTGCAAGGGGCAGAGCAACAGGGGTTCACCAAGGCAAAGCAACTCCCTTTATTGTGCTGTGGTGAAGTCTAAATGAATGTTTAACTCCTTGGGTGTCGAATTTCCATACAGTTCAATTTTCTGAAAGTTCCGGTTGTTTTTTGCTTTTAAATTGATTAATTTCCTTCTTTTGGTTGTGCAAGGAGGCAAAACATATCTACCTATGCCTCCATTTGGCTGGAACGCTGCTTTTATTTTTTTTTAATTGTTGTTCAATTATAGTTGTCCCACTCTTTTCCCCATGGCTCTCCTCTGCCCCAACTCCCCCTCTCCCCCAGTCAATCCCCACCCTGTTGTCCATGCCCATGGGTCCTTTATATGTGTTCCCTGACTTACCCTTTCCCCTTCTTTCCCTCATTATACCTCTCTTTCCTCCCCACTCCCTTCTGGTCACTGTCAGTTTGTTCTTTATTTCCACATCTCTGGTTCTTACTTTATGTGTTTGTTTGTTTTCTTCATTAGGTTCCACTTATAGGTGAGATCATATAGTATTTGTCTTTCACTACTGGCTTATTTCACTTAGCATAATGCTCTCCAGTTGCAACCATGCTGTCGCAAAGGGAAGGAGCTCCTTCTTTCTTTCTGCTGCTTAGTATTCCATTATGTAAATGTACCATAGTTTTTTGATCCATTCATTTAAAGAATTTAAGGAACTTGCCCATAGTCACCCAGTCATAATGCTGCAAATCTGGCACCATAATCCAGGCTCTCTAAATCAACTCTTTATCCCACACTATCTCTGGAAAGACACATAGAAATCGGCAGCAGTTACTGCTTCTGAGAAGGCAATGGGGACTGAGACTGGCTGAGAAAAAGGCTGGCATAACACAGCAAATAATCTAATACCTTCTGAAGAAATACATTTGCATGTCTTATCTATTTTCAGAAGTATATCTATTAAAAATCTGTTTCTATGATTTATAATCCCAGAGTTATACAAAACTGCTGTATGCAAGAATAGCATTACTCACTGTTTTATTGCTTTACCTGATTTAGGATGCAAAGCATCACACTGAGCATTGTACATGTGTACAAATTCTTGGTGCCTTTTAATGAGCTGTTGTTTATTTCCTTGAATAGATAACCCATGTTCTTTTAGCTTTTTCTTTAAGTCACGATCTGATAGCAAGTTATATACAGTTTTGGGCAGCGGCTTCCTTTTCTCAACAGAACTGAAAAGGGGAGAAAAAGAGATAACTGAGAGTTATTGTGAATTATCAAATGCTTTTCATTTAAAACAGTAATTTACCTTCTGACTGAATACCAGGGTGACCAGGAGCATGGACCCATTAAGATAAAAATGGGAAAGAGAAGGATGAAATTTGTAAATCAAGTTGACTGTGTTTGACATGATGCATCAGAGGTGGCAGTGAGACACTGAGATAGAGAGACTTAGGTCTCAGAAAGAGGGCAGGCCTGAAGCTACAGACTGGGGACTCATATAGAAGGCCTGTGAACTAAATGCTATAAGAACTTCACTAAGAATCACATTTATGTAGACTTATTCAATTCTCTATCTCTTTAAAGCATGCTTTTCCTAAAATTTGCCTATAGCTCGTATGCAAAATCTCTGCAAAAACTGGTTATATCAGATACAGTACAAATCCTACTGTGTATTAAGCTATGGAGTTAACATTACTATCATACATATCTTCTTTAGAAAAAGTTTTAATCCATGGGCAAAACTGTCCCTCAAACCCAAGACAATCATTTTGCAAAAGCACTAGATGAAATAAAAGAAGACCTGTTGGGACAATTAGCTTTACCCAACTCATTACCACCAATGAAAAAGGAATTCAGAAAACTGATGGGTAGATGGTATTCTTGTGCTATCATCTTCAAAGAACACAATTGAAAACAACAGCAAAAAACACAACAGGGTTTTGTTCTCTTCAACTTAAAGTAATTATATTAACAAATACATGTATAATAATGCATTACAAGAGGGTATTAGCAAAATCACCATCTGGCTCTTCATTCTATTTTCATAACTGATAAACTGATTAGCACTAAGCTTTAATTTTAAATGTAACAAAGCCCTATTAAATGAGTTTCTTTCACTCCCTCCAAAATACCAGTTAATAAACATTATTTGTTAAAGTGGAATAGAAGTCAAGCTACCCAAGGGTATCAAAGACTTAAGACAATTTTATAAACAGAAACTAGTTAGTGAGTTTTAATCTCATTATAAACTTGTTCTCTGAGTATACTTACTGAGCAAGTAAACTTGTTCTCAATACTATGTCAATTAGGTTGACATAGGTGATTAGGTTGACAACTAGGTGATTAATAAATACGTATTCAAGGGTGTTCTTACAATTGTAATCATTTTAAAATGAGACTATCAAAATTTCAGGTAAAAATTAATAGGAAGCTGAAAGCAATAATTTCATCAAAAAACAAGATTTTACAAAGAACTTCCATATAACTAGTTCACAGAAGGCCATGATACCGAAACTCCAGTATGTCTCAGAACCACTTGGAGAGCTTATTTACAATGCAGATTCTCAGTCATTTCTCCAAATCAACCGCCAACTTACTCTGTCCTGAAGTGGGGACCTAAAATCTACATTAATAAGATTCCGCAGGGTAAATCTAATACAAATAGTTCAGAACATAATGACAGTTAAATATAGACTGAAAAAAAAAAAAAAAACACATTTCTCTACTAACCAACAGTATCATTCCCTGACTAAATTATTTCTTTTGTGATCTATCAATAAAGTCTAAAAGCCAGAAATAACTATTTAATTGGAGAAAGACCTGCAAACCCTCAACAGATAACATTTTTCCAAAAATCGCTCTTCTTACGACAACAATTGAACTCAACAAGACTGATAAAATTATGGCTAAATCCTGGTAGGTAACTAGAGCTGAAACATTTTGTAGTAGTTTATACAAGCACATTGTGAGAGACAATGCATTAAGTCTGTACAGCTAAAGCATTTATTTTATCAAGGACAGATGAGTCATGACTATGAAACTCTAATGGAAAGCTGCACTCTTCATTGGCACACACAACGAAAAGCACCAGCAGAAATCAACAATTTCTGCCAAGAATGCTAAAATATGAAGCCTCACAAATGTTTCCCAAAACACGAAAATGACACTGATCTTTCTTCCACGATTTAGTGAAACTGAATGAACACATTTAAGGGTCCTCAGAACCTGAAGACATCAAAAGAAAGAGCATTCTTTGAATCAACTCTGATATGAATCTACACAGAATGGGTTAAGGGTTGTCATCACATCAAGGAAAGGGCCTGTCAGGGTGTTATGGAAACAATGTTTCAATGTCAGAGACTCTTATGTGACCAGATCTCAGACCAAGTTGTAACTTCTTTACAGAGAAATCAGGCTCAATGTTTCCCTAAATGTAGCTTCACAAACACCAGTTTCACAAGATATGAGTTATCAGGACAAAGATGTCTGGGGATAAGAGATAAATTTAGGAATTACTGGATTAAAGAAAATCTAATAATTGTCTTTAATGGGGGACTTCTCAGAGGCTTCAATACACTAACTTGTATAATCAGTCTTTTCCTAAGAGACAGAGTCAGTCTGCGGTGCTTCTAAGTTGAACAACAGAGCAACTGGCAGGACTGCAGCAGCCCACGGAGCAGGGTCTGGAACTACTATTGGAACTTGAACTTAACTATGTATGGATGTTTCTGTCTTTGAATTCATCACAAAAGTTAAATGTGTTAGAGGAAATATGATGGATGCATCTAGAAAAACAGCAGTCCTAAAATATGTGTTGATTCCTTACTCTTCAAAGACCAAATGCTCAGCTTCTACATCCCCAACTCTTTCTTTAGAAGAAAACATTTCTAAAGAAAAATGCAAACCATCCAATTCTGATGGCTTACAGGAAATCATCCTTGGGATGACCCAGTTTCATTTATTCCAAATCTCAACTAATAAAGTAACCTACAAAAATCTAATTTTATTCTCAGCAACACATTTACCCACCAGGAGGAGTGCTGGGCACACACAACTGCACAGGCACTTGTGGCCATATGGTGGGGCCTAGAGGCCGCCATGGACAATAGCCGGGGACGAAAAAGGAGGCTGGGGGAAGCAGCACAGTCCCTGGGCCTTCTATCTCTACTCTCAAGCAGCACAGCCAATTTTACCTATTTTAAATATTTTATTTATTTATTTCTAGAGAGAGGAAAAAGAGGGAGAAACAGAGGGAGAGAAACATCGGTGTGCAAGAGAAACATCAGTAAGTTCCCTCTCGCACACTGGGGACCTGGCCCACAACGCAGGCATATGCCCTGATTGAGAATCAAACTGGCGACCTTTCAGTCCACAGGCCAGCACTCAATCCACTGAGCCTCACCAGCCAGGACCAGTTTTTTCTATTTTTAAATGTTATAGTTCACTGTAAGACTTCACTTGTAAAAAGGTTTTGCTAGGGGGGGAAATATTAACTATCAAACTAAACACACTACAGTAAGAACTGTCAATTAATTTCCCCCAAAGCAAGCTAATAAAGCATCATTGTGGGGTACGTGTTAGCTCTTGTAAGTTATAACAACATGAATTTGTCCCTTGAAACCTGATTTCACTCCATATTTACTGGTACTCAAAAATTAAGTGATGCCATTTTATCTTTAATCACAAAAAATAAGAAAGGTTCCTCCCTTATTAACCTGGTTTTTAGAAAATGCTCTTCCAAGTCCTTCAAAACAGGCAAATATAAGAGCCTATCAATCTATTCACCCAACCTCCCAGGCACCATTAACTTCTTTACTTCCCCTCCTCCTTTTCCAAACCTCTCTGGCCCCTTCTGTTTCAGAAGAAAAGTTCTCTCCACACACCAAAGATTAACTTCATGACTGGGCTCTTCGTCTCTTACACTCCCGACCTTGTTCCATCTAACATCTGCTCTTTCCCTGGAAACGGTGGAAGGAGAGAGACTGAAGGCTTAACCAACTTCTATTTTAAGAAATAAAATCTTCCTTATTGTAGATGTTTCCTGCTTTCCCAAACTACTGTCTCATCTCTCCTCTTCCCTTCATCATCAGACTCCTCTCATTTGCGGCTTCTGCTTCCTTATTATCTTCATTAACCACTGATTCCTGAGCACCTGCAATATAACTTTGACTAAAATTTCATTCCCAAACAATTTATATGTATAACAGTAGAGGTCTGCATAAATAAATTACTGTGACTCTGCTGTATAAGGGAGGCAAAACAGAAGTGTGGGTGCAAACACTGAGTTGACAACTTATTAGTTATGTCACCTGGGTGGTGGGGGGTTAAGGCAGGAGGACATTCCATTTCATATATATATGCCCTTTTGTACCTTTTAAAGTCATATGTATATAATTGCCTACTAGGAAAAAATTATTTTAAACAAGCTGTATTTAAAATTGTGAAACTTCTGAGCATCCTAAAAACCAAAGGAAGATTTTATATGTTCTATGTTCAGAGTCTAACCTTACTGTCTTTGTCTAAGGAGCTTTATGGTAGTTCTAAAGTTCTAAGAGAAGAAAACAAGTTTAAAGAAAATTTAATCCTAAGTCACTAATTTCTTGTTAAGTCAAATTCTATTAGCAGTTAAATTCAATAGCTAATTATACTTGGCAAAGTGGGAGTAGAGAAAGAACAAGGAGAGGGATGGAAGAGGAACTGACGGAAGGTAAGGAAAGAATAAGCGGGAGAGGGACTCTGGCACCTGGTCACGAGGATAAAGTGAACACTGTGCTTTCCCCCCAGGTTATAAAAGCACAAGGGGCACCAGCTACAGCAGCTCTACCATTATGCTTGACTTTCTTACCTTCTGAGGCTTTCCTTCTTCTCTTCACGCGATAAACAGTTGTCCAAGTGCTTATTAATATGATCTTCCAGAATATGAACCCCACAAACAGGACAATCCACTATATTGTTTTTTAAAAGAGAAAGGATGATTTTTTTATTGGTAGAATGGGCAAAAATAATATCACCTGGCATTGTTCACAGATTAAGATAAAAACCAGAATCCCAACATGAACAACTCAGAAAAGCAGAGGAGGGAAAGAATGGCCCCTCTGGACAACAGGAGAGGGGCAGACTGGTTACTGGGTAAGGACTGAATTGTGGGAGGTTGCAGAATTCAAAAGGAAGAGACTGCAAAGAAGTTTGGAAATTTGTCTATCAGAAAATGCTTTGGTTAAGTCATTTCTCCCAAGGTGTGATGAAACTATAAAACTAATCTTAGGTTTCCCCAAATCTTAGGACCATCCATCCGTGTTTAGCGCCAAAGCACTCACAACAACCAGAGTTAAGACACACTTGGCTGGGGCGAACTGAATGGAGGGGTGTGGCACAGCCACAGTAAAGCATTAACCGGTTTGGGCCCCCTACTGCTCACTTTATCAATGGTTACAAATGTGTTGATTTAGCTCTTGTTTGTAAGTTCAAATTAGGAAATGCAATCATTCTCAAACTGTTCCCTGGAGTTGCGGGGATCTATACAGCTATCTTGGGGCCCAGAGGCCACCACGGGTGGCCGACAGGGACGGAGGAGAGGTCAGCAAGCAGCACATCTCTAACGCAGCAGGGCCTGCTTGATCTTCTTTAGACGCTGTGGTTCATTGTAAGATTTCACTTGAAAAAATGACTCTGCTGGAAGAAATAATTTAACTATCAAGCTAAGAACCCTACCATAAGAACTGTGAATTGACAGACTGACCTAGTGTAAGGTACACTAGGAAACGCAAGTGAAATTTACATATCCTTATGAAGCTTAAACAATCGAGTACTAATAAACTAATGTCAATCTAAAATTAATAGCCACTAACAGCCCTGCACTGTGTGTGCTGTGAGTGTACCAAAGATGTCTAAGGCACCGCTTCTGCCTGAAATGTCCTCTAAACATCGTTGGCAAGAACACACATGAATCAACAGGTTAACAGGCTGACCCACTCATCAAAAACTTAAGCAGATTATACACAAAAAGTGCTCTACCACTTTAGTATGTGAGCTATCAACACTATCCAATGCACCAAAGAGTGGTTAGGACCCGGATGGAGTCTGAAAGGCAGAACGGGGTCGGCACACACTGCAAAGGGCCAGGGAGTCGAGGTTTCAGGCTTTGGGAGCCAGGCGGCCTCTGTCACACTATTCAACTCTGCCAGGAGGCGTGAGAGCAGCCATGACAACATGCAAACAAAGGATGTGGCTGTGCTCCAGTGAACCTTCATTGACAAAAATAGGTGTGACAAGCCAAATTTGGCCTGTAGGTAGTGGCTGCCAGTCCCTGGGTGTATTCAAGGAGAGTGGGGAGACCAGCGTGGCTACAGCACAGGACTTCTGAGAGGCAGAGCTGAGTGGGTCTGGACAGGAAGGGCAGGGGTCATGTTGTTTTAAGCTGTAAACAGCAGTCAGAACAGCTTGGAAGTGTGCAAGTAGTGGTATAACAACATACAAAGCTCTCTTTAGGATTAAAGTAGGAAAAATATGAAGGATGAGGGGAATTAAAAGCTTAAAAACAGAAAGCTGTTGTCATGCTCAAAGTGTAAAGTAATGAAAACTGCTTCATTTATGCAACAATCAGCCGGAATCCAAGAGAAACAGAACACACATCTTGAAGCACTACCTGTATCAACTGTTGACACCGTTGTAAGTTGAGATATGGTTCACCCTTTCTTGAATTTCTCCCCACTCAAAATGGCACTTATTTATTCATATGTCATGAGGGATGAGAAGGTTTCCATTAAGAAAATACACACATGAAAGTAATCTCCTACCTTTAGTAGCTTGTTTCAAAGTCGAAGTCGAGGGTGACTCTGGAACATTAGCATCCGCGGTGCCGGAAACTCTCTTTCCCAAGGACGGTGTCTCGCTGGCCTTTGCAGAAGTGCTCACCGCTTTCTGAGGGCTGCACTTGCTTTCACTCTTGTTTATCAGCAACTTCGACGCAGAACCACCAATTTCTCTAATCAAGAAATTCTCCATTAACCTGCTTCCTTGCTTTAAAGAATGTCTAAAGGCTATAGGAGTGTGTACTTTGGCAGCAAGGTTCTTTGAAGAGGAGGAAGCAGGAGAAATGGGTGGTGACTCTAAGGCAAACTGCAATAAATGATTCCTTGAAGCACAAAAAACACAATGGACAATTAAGATATCAAGTAATGTATAATAAGTTAACTAACATAAGCTGATTTCCCAAATAATACTTATTTCTATGAAATATAAAACTTACTACATAATGACAACCAAACCAAAATGCTTCTAGAATAAAATAAATACAAAGCAATATATCTGACTTTAAAAACCAGTTAATCTGTATATAAAAGAAAATGGAAGGACTTCAGATTCTGGCAATGGAGAATAACTAATATCAGAATTAACCTCCAATCCTAAATAACTTTAAAATCTGGACAAAATATATACAAACAACTGTTTGTAAGCATGGGCTATAGTCAGCACAAGGCTGCAAACCCTGAGAGAAGAGAAACATGAGGGGATCCAATGCTTCCCCAAGAATTTCCCCTAGAAGCATTTTCTGGGGGTTGTATTTGAACTAAAGCCAAAACACAGACCAGTGACCTCAACGGGTAGAGGGAACAGAGACCAGGACTCTAGGCAAAGGTGGCTGGGTCTGGAGGGATGGCGTGCTGAATAGGGGTTAGCCATGAAAAGTAAACCCCAAAAGTCTTAGAAAATTTTGTCAATTCCTGATCATCTGCAGGGCTGCACAAGCATAAAACAAAACCAGGAGACCTGGCAAGAAGCAGAGGCTAGGAAGCTGAGATTCCAATGGTCAGAGCTAAGAAAACTGTTGGGAGTTTGAGCCCATCCAAAGCTGAGAGACCTTGGTGCAAGACCCCAGACATTCCACTGTAACCCCAATAAGGCCACACCTTAGGAAGAAGGACCACACTCTAGAAATATAGTTTAAAAAAAAAAAACTGAAACAGACCAAACCTAACAAAACACTAGACAAGATAAAAGTGAAGAGCTGATCATTTAACAGTCTATCAAAACAAAATTCAACATCTTTCAAAAAAAGGTAACTCACAGCCCCTATTATATTTCACCTACAATGTTCAACATAAAATTGAAAGTTACTTGACATGCTAAGAAGCAATAAAGTAGCCAATAATCAAGAGATAAAATAGTCAATAGGGGACTTCTGGCCAAGATGCTGGTGTAGATACATACACTTTGCCTCCTCCCACAACCAAAAGGACAACAACAAATTTAAAAACAAAAAACAACCAAAACTGCCAGAAAATCAAATTTTATAGACATCCAACAACCAAAGAGTTAAAGAAGAAACATTCATCCAGGCTGGGAGGAGGGGCAGAGAAGGGCAGCCTGGGGAGAGAGGACATGCAGTAAGCCAGTGGCTGGAGGACCGGGCAGTGAGGTGGCAGCTGGTGAACCAGGTGGTCCCACTTTTGTGTGCGAATAAACCAGGAGGAACAAGGCGGAGAAAGACTGTGCAACACAGGGTTTCCAGTGTGGGGAAATAAAGCCTTAAAACCTCTGACTGAAAAAACCTGTGGGGGTTGCAGTGGAGAGAAAAATTCCCAGCCTCACAGGAGAGTTCGTTGGAAAGACCCACAGAGTCCTAGAATGTACACAAGATGATCTACCCAGGAATCAGCACCGTAAGGACCCAATTTGCTTGTGGGTAGCAGGGGAAGTGACTGAAAGCCGGCCAAGAGGTGAGCAAGCGGCATTGTTCCCTCTTGGGGACAATTCAGCGTCACAACTCAGTGAAGTGGGCTGTATCCACCCCCCCGCTCCAACAAATACCTCAGGGTATACAGCTACAGTATTAAAGACACTGCAGTATTAGCGTAGAGAGAGACAAAGAGAATATGGAACACAATGTGTCCAGAATTAGACCAACACACATAGTCACTTGATTTACAACAAAGGAATCACTGCAATTCAGTGACTCTGTATCACATCCTTAGTCACTGAAGTGACTTTTTAATCCTTACAACAATCTCTCAAAGTATCAACAGCATTGTTCCCATTTTTCAGATGGGGAACAGTGGCCAAAGAGGCTCAGTGTCCTGATCACATTGACGTGAGAAGTAACAAGGCCAAGACGGAAACCTAGTGCTGCCTGAATATGAAGCCAGTAGGCTTTAAACTAAAGCATAAGATGAAATTATATGCTACATACTCTTGTGAGTTGCTAAGGGAATTATCTATTACAATTATCATCTAAGATGTTTAAATTCTTACATGTGCAGTAAACACATGGAGAAAAATTCATACCTCGACGGTGAATAAACCGAAGTGCTAAAGTACGCGCCACACACTCAGTTCACAAAAACAATGACACACGTGGAGACTGGCTGCTATGCAAAACGACAGAAACAGTATTTTCTTAGCCCAAGAATGGCATTCCACTAAGACAAACATATTTTAATTAAATTTTGTTCAACACAACAGTTTCTTAAGAACATTATTTTAAATAAAGTTGACTTGAGGAAAAACAAAACACTTGTTCTTTGAAAATAAGACAAAAGTTAGAGGAAAATGTAACACATGCATGTCAGCCAGTGTCTGAAAACCTCTAGAATTATTTCCAATACCATTTTGTTATTCCACTTAGAATATTAAATTTTAAAAAATGTCATAAAATGGCAATGGAAAGACAGGAAGAAACAAAATCAACAAACCACGTAAACATCTCACATTTTGTCATAAAATTAAACCTCTTCCCTCATCAATCTTAAACAGGATTTTAAACAACTAATGAAGTTGACTAGTTTGAATTTCATCAGTAATTTTGCAAATAAGATACCAGAGTGCTTCAGATATGACAAACGTCCAAGGAATGCTCACCATAAGACAAGGCAGAGAAGGCAGACAGAAGGAGAAACGAATGATAAATCCACCCCGAATCTAGAGAGAATGCTTCCCACTCCACCACACCCACTGTGACGAACAAGCAAATAGCCTGTTCCTTTCGGGAAGAAGGGAGGGAGGGGGGAGTTCAGTCATTCCAAGGCCTCCTTTTAAATTACCGAAGTTCTGTGAGCACAAAGATATTGATAACTTCTCTTCCACGAACAGATGCTATTCTTTGTAACACTCCCTGTTTCCTAGCAGGGATGTTATGTTTTCAGTACCATCTGAAGAAAAAACACAAGCCTTCGGATACTGTCAAAAGTTCCTTTCCAAAGACATAACTCCACCTTTTCTCACAGACTTCAAAATCTGACTGAAAGACTCCCTGGTAAAAGACTGTAATAAAAGCAGTAACTTTACTTATGAGAATCAGAGAATCTCAGAGGTTCTTAATCGAAGAAAACATACCACATTTTTATGACTTTGCTTAGGGAAATAACTAACCAATTTCCAGAACGTCATATTAGGTAAGTTCAGCGTACTCAAATTTGATCATTTTCTAGAATCAATAAATATGCAATTTTCTCAGAAGAAATCTCTTTACATTTTTAAAAGTAATGTAATGTACTTCCAAGAAGGCTCCAAGAAGCCTGGAAGTCATACACTTAAGTACACAGGCACCTAACCATTAACTAAACACAGTATATTCCTACTAAAAATTCCTACTTGACTTGCATGATTAAATCTAAAAATAATTCAAGATACCGTTTGGTAACACATGCCTTTTTATATCCCTCTGGATGATCAAACTCACCTTCACCATCATGCATTTGACAGTCGGGAAGTAAAGCTATACTTCTAGTTAACAAAGTGTCTACTGATATTTCGCAGGGCATGCCATTTTATACATGCTAGGTCAATCAGATTAAGAATGAATGGATTAATATGTAATGGGCACAGAAATAATTACAGATGTATTTGTATACATGGATTAGTATACACATAAGAATACATGCATGTGTTCCCCAGCTCTGGGAGCAATGATACCCCAGTAACAATGAGCACAGCCCACTCCAGATCCCAATTTCCAAATACCATTCTCCAATAAAAGGAACCATTTTCCCAATATTTGGGAAAATGGTTGACTCTAGGGCTAGGATAGGCAAAATAAAAAATGAAGCTGGAGTATCCTTGTAGTACCCAAAACTAAGTGCTCAAATCTGCATTTTAATTGTTGTGTTTCATAACAGGTGGATTTCTGTTAAGTAAAGGGAGGAAATCCCACTGCCATTATAATTGTCCATGTATGACTAATAACTGTTGCTGCTTCCCTTCTTTACCCCAAATATTCGAACCTGCATTATTCTCTAATCCCCAAAAGTGCAGAATAAAGAGGGACACATATAAATGGCAAAAGTAGTTAAAGTTAGTCTCCAAATCATACCGTGCAAAATTCAAGCTTTTTACCAGTTCATCTAACACGCGGTTATTTTTCAGGTCTGGCTCTGTGACTGTCTAGAAAAGAAAAACACCAGATGGGAAAAGGTCAGAAACAATAATTTACTTGTCATAATCTTGTTTTTGAAAATGTGTGACCCATCCTCCTGAGACTTCCCATCCCATTTAGTCTTCCAGGAAAGCCTCAAAATAAAGTTCATTTTATCTCATACTAATATGGTATTTAAAAACAATTAATGAGAATCAGCCAACTGGAAATCTGATAAAAGCTCCCCAAAGCATATGACAAAACCATATATACTCTGTACTAAGATAAAACCTAATAAGAGCAAGAATGCCAGTACTCAGCATTACCAAAAATTTCTCTTGAAGAACAAAAGAGACCCTCTTCTAAGTGATAATATTGGGAGAGACACTACAAGTCCAAAGGGAGCTTAAAAACAAGATTGGTTTTCAGGAATGCAACACGAAAATGGTAAAACCAGTGGTTATTTAGGATAAATGGTATACAGTTTATCTCCATGATGATGTCATCTTGACACAGACAGTGTGCCTTAAGTTGCAAGAGCTTAGAAACAAACTATCATTTCTTACATAGGGCTTTTACATGATAGCTCAGAGGAATTCTGACTCTTTGTACCTACCAGCGGCCAAACCCTTAATCTGGTCCAGGTGTCCTTCCAGTTAGACCTTACTGTTTCTTTTACTTCTTTCTTTACTATGTTTACCTTCCCTCTTAAGCTATCCTTTCGTCTATCTCCACTACTTGAACAGCTTCAGAAACCAGTACCAACAAACTGCCCAGTGCTGTCCCTGAAGGCCTGTTTTGGGAAAGCAGCAAGGGACCAATCAGGCTGGGTGCAGCCCAACAGCCATGAATCTGTTTTCCACACAAATACTTATACCAGTCGTCTGCAAACAGATAACACTCCCATCAGATTTCTACCCAATGTGAGAAACTATAAAAAATGAACAGCCATAAAAACATAGGTCTTAAGATCTGAGTGCTACATTATGAACTTGAAGTTAGTTTTTACCTCCTAAAATACATTTAGGTTATCAGAAATCCTCATAAAAACTCGAACGAAGCTCAGTTCCCCATGTATGTGTTTTAGAGCTCCTTCTGAAAATGTCTTTTATTTGGCTTAAGCCAACAGTTACACATATTCCCTTGGGCATCTGTATACATATGAAGCAGAAATATCTGCACCAACCAGTAAGTTTTTTCAAACAAAAAAAGGAAAGAAAAACTCACCACACGACAAGTTGGACACTGTGTTTTATAGGACAAAAATTTTCTTATACAAAGAGAACAGTCTGCAAAAATATAAATGCAATAAATTAATAAGCTATATTAATGATACAGGAATCTGACCTCTAACAAGATCTGACTTAAATTCCAGAATATTATCATCATCTAAGGTATATCATTATAATCTCAAAATTCTAGTACCTCTACCTATGCACATTTGCAAATATGATTAAATAACAGTTTTAGGAGAGAAAAACATATCAAATAATAATAATCACAAGTCCTTAGGACACCACAACTCCATAAGCAGCACATATCACTCTGTATCCACCCACAACATGTACAAAACATGCATGTAAGACCTGGGTGGATACTGCATTAACATGTCAAAAATATTTACTGCCTAATATTCTCAAATATAAACTTTGAAATAAGATAGATACACTTTAAGAAATAATATATACCCAGGTTATCAAATTAGGGACTTCTATACCCTAACTTTATAAACAATGTCCGCCATCCCACATTTAACAAATACGTTTGTGGCAAACACTATGAAAATAACAATATATAATGGAAGGTTCTTGACCTCAAGGAGCTTACAAAATAGTGAAACAATTACAGTTTAATAAGTCCTAAAAACTTAAGTAGGAAACTGACATTAACTAAATTCTTCACACCAGGGCAGTATAAAATGATCTCCCGAAGAAAAAAAATACACGTGACCAATATCAGAAAGGCACTCTACTGGTACATAATCTGCTAGTAGCCCAAATTCAGCTCAGGGAAGGGGCTTCATTTAAAACAGGATTCAGTTTAGTGAAGGTGGAGGAGACAGTATGAGTTCAGACACAGATATCCAGCAAGTGAACAAGTTATACCAGCCTCAGTAAGAGCATCCAGGAGGCAAAATTTAGAGTAAGATATAAAAAGATGAAACAGGCAGAGTCAGGTTCTTTGGGAAGCAAGATGAACAAAGGGGACTTCCAGTTTGGTATGTAAGGAACTTGGAAGCCCACACTCTTTCAAACAAGAAAAAAGCTGATTAGACTGGAAAATCAACAACTATTCTTAGATCTACCAGAGAACAGGGGTCACAGAGCAACCTGCTGCCCTCAAAATTGGAGAGACAGACAGGCTGGATATAGAGAGTAACAACTTACCAGAGTAGAAACCCATAACCAGAAACTTATGGGGAAATCAGAGAAGAAACCTCTGCTACAACCAGAGTCCGGAGAGAGCAGGTGGGGCTGGAAAACCCTGACTGTAACGGACAGATTGCTGGAGGCTCAATGTGGACAAGTCTGAGTTTCAAAACTCCAAGGCAATACAGATATTTTGGGGGTAGGCTCACACTTACTGAGTTTCAACTCTCAGAGTTCTACCAGGTTGAACTCAAAGTGACTATGAGACAAGAGTCCCCTAGTCCTGCTGCAGAGGGAGGGGGAAAGCAATAATGTTGAAATACACCAGGGCACTGTTCTCTTCTTACCAAGACCTGCCCTCAAGAGAAGCTATCTTACCAGAACCTATTCTATTAGGGTATTATCAGAGCCCAGATGACATGGGGGAAGGGAAACAACCAACTCCAGCTATTTCTAGCTGTCCTGTCAACCTGGGGAAGTTGGGGGACCCCGGGGGTACCTGAGAAACACCTCTGAGGTACACAGTCCAAGGGCACAGGCTGACTTAGGATTGAGGCTAATGACAGGACAAGAGAACACACCTCACATCACTAAAGGACTGTGTACTGCAGCTCCTTGTACCTAGTACACTAAATCCCACTATCAGGAAAAAATTGTAAGGCATACCAAAAGGCAAAAAACACAATCTGAAGAAACTGCAAGCATGAGAACCAGAGTCAAATATGGCAGGATGTGGAATTATCAGACCAGGAATTTAAAACAACTATGGTTAATATGCTAAGGGCTCTAATGAACAAAGTAGACAACAATCCAAGAACAGATGGGTAATATAAGCACAGATGGAAATCTTAAAACACATTCAAATGTCAGAGATTAAAAATGCTGTAACAGAAATGAAGATTGCCTTTAATGGGCCCATTAGTACACTGGACACAGATGAGAAAAAAAGGAATCTCTGTTCTTGAGGACATTTCAATAGAAACTTCCAAACTAAAAAGGAAAAATAAGAAAGAATGAAAAAACCCAGAACAGAGTATCTAAGAACTATGCAACAAACACAAAGGTATAACTATGCATAATGGCAATACCCAAAGGACAAAAAGGAAACAGAGAAAATATTTAAAGCAATAATGACGGATAATTTCCCCCAAATTATTGTCAGACACCAAACTACAGATCCTGGAAGCCCACAGAACACCAAGCAGGATAAATGCAAAAAACCCTTATGACTGGGTTTATCATATTCAAACCACAGAAAACCAGAGATAAAAAAGTCTTGAATGAAGCCAAAGGAAAAAACACCTCACCTATTGAGGAACAAAGATTAGAATTAAATCCACCTTCTCAGAATGCATGCAATCAAGAAACAAGTGAAGTGAAAGATTTAGTATTGAGAGAAAAGAAACACCGACCTAGAATTCTATATCCTGAGAAAGTATCTTGCAAAAGTGAGAGAGATACTTACTTAGGCTAATAAAAATTAAGGGAATTTGCTTCCAGTAGACCTGCTTTGCAAGAAATGTTAAAAAGAAGTTCTTCCAAGAGAAGGAAAATGACGTAGCTCAGAGACTCCCATCTACATAAAGGAAGGAATAGCACCGAAGGAGTAAATGAAAGTAAAAGCTTTTATTCTTTTATCTTAACTGATCTAACAGATAAGTTTGTTCAAAATAAGAGCAACAAAGTGTTAAGTCATTTATGCTTATGAACAAATATATGCTTACATGTGACATGAATAACAGCAACGACACAGAGGACTGAAGGGAGGAACTGGGTGTCTTAGTCGATCCGGGCTGCCATGTAACAAAACACCGTAGACTGGTTGCTTAAGAAACAGAATCTTACTTCTCACAGCTCTGCAGGACAGGGGTCCCAGATCATGATGCCAGTACACTCCTCCTGGCTTGTAGATGGCCTCCTACCCACTGTGTCCTCACAGGGCAGCAGGAGAGAGAACACGCTCTCTGGTCTCTTCTGGTAAAAGCACTAATCCCATCATGAGGAACCATCCTCATGACCTCATCTAAACCTACTTACCTCCCAAAAGTCCCTTCTCCAAAGGCCATCATTTGGGGAATGACGGCTTCAACATATGAATTTGGGGGAAAACACAATTCAGTCCATAGCACTCCACCACTTGTCCTCAAAAGTCCACGTCCTCCCATAGAAAACACACCCATCCCATCTCAGCAACCCCAAAAGTCTCATTCCAGTATCAACTCTAAAGTCCAAAGGCCTGTCTATATAACACCAAAATCGGACATGGATGAGACATGGGGTATGATTCATTCTAAGGCAAAAGTCCTCTCCAGACCCCTGCTATCAATGTTCCTTTCTTCACACAGTAGTGTCTGGAGCAACAGTGAAAGCCAAGAATTCCTAAACCTGGCTGTTCATCGGAACCACCTAGAGAGGTTCATTGTTGATTTTAATTTAGTTTCTGAAGCCCTAACCCAAGCTGTACTGATTCACTGGCTTTATAGGTCAGTAAATCACACCCATAATATGTGATTCTGATTGAATATCAATTATTATTATTATTATTATTATTAAAAAACTTAATATGTTTTTGCTGTTAGCTTGTACCATACGAAAATAATTTTGGGGAAATAAAAAAAGACAAATACTAGCAATTTCTCATGGTTTAACATAACACTGTATGAGGTCTGTCCGGAAAAAGTCCAACCATTGTTACCATAATGAGAACAGTTTGTGCCACACTGATATAACCTGGCAGCCAAGGAGAGTAGGCTGGAATGTGTCTGTGTGAATAAGGACAACTTCACTGTACTGGTCAGTGGGGGAGACAGACGTTGTTAAGAGAGCCTGTATGCTGTGTGGCTGTCACATTCAAAATGACTGAGCAACGTAGAGCAATGAATCTGCATCACATATTCTGTTAAGCTTGAACATTCCTCCATGGAAAACATTCAGATGATTCAGAAGGCTCAGCTATGGGCAAGTGGTGATTGGCAGCTTCATCACAACAACGCGCCCACTCATGCATCACGTCTCCTACAGGGATTTTTGGCCAAACGTCAAATCACCAAGGTAATTCAGCCGCCCTAAAGCCCAGATTTGGCGCCCTGCAACTTCTGGCTTTTCCCAAAAGTAAAACTGCCTTGGACAGGGAAGAGATTTCAAATCATCAATGAGATTCAGGAAAACACAACAGGGCAGCTGATGGTGACTGGGAGAACTGGGTGAGGTCCCAAGGTGCCTATTTTGAAGGAGACTAGGGTGTCACTGTCCTATGTACAATGTTTCTTGTATCTTCTTCAATATATGCCTCTATTTTTCATATTACATGGCTGGATACTTTCTGGACAGACCTCCTGCACTTACTATATGCTGTTTAAAGCACATTACACATATTAACACTTGTTTAAAAAAGATTTTATTTATTTATTTATTAGAGCGAGGGGGAGGGAGGGAGAAAGCAAGGGAGAGACATTGATGTGTGAGAGAAACACTGATCTCTTACATGCGCCCCAACTGGGAACTGGGCCTGCAACCCAGACATGTGCCCTGATCAGGAATTGAACCAGCAACCTTTTGCTTTGCAGGACAACACCTAGCCCACTGAGCCTCATGGGTCAGGGTGTATTAGCCCTTTTGACCCTCACAGCAACCCTGAGGTTGTGACTAATATTAGCTCCACTTTACAAGAAGGAAATGCGGCACAGGACTTAGCCCACTTGCCCAAGGTCACAGAGCTAACAGGTGGCAAAGGCAAGTAACAGAGCCCATGGTAACGTAATTCTAATTAATTATTTTAAATATTTATAATTTATATACAAAAATACTTATTATAGTTACAGATGTAATATTTATGATCATAGTACCAGATTGTGTGTAATGAGGCCAATGCTTTCTTTTCCGCACAGTCTTGTGTGTGTTTTGTTTTGAAACACGGAGAACCAGACATCAGTCCCAAGTAAAGCAAGCCATTGGCTTAATTTCAGTCTACTAGTGGACTACCAAATACATACTGGTGAATCACAGACCAATGTAATCTATTCTCCAGTGAGCAACAGTGTTATTCCACTCAAGTTCAAGCAGCTGAAGAGCTCTGGACCCACGTATTCCTAGGTGGCTTTATCTAAATCACCTGTGATGTTTGATTTTCCACCAAAGGGCTCAACTATGAGCAGTGTGGGGAGGGTAGACTAAACCAATGACATGAAGGGTAGCTTCACAGAAACATCCAGGCCTTGGTGGGGAGAAGGTATTTCTAATCTCAAACAGGACTACAGCCACCTGCTTGCTGACTTTCGAGTATCAAAAGAGCCTAGCATCCTAATGGTAAAGAGCAAATTTCTAAAACTTAAAATTAAACCAACCCTTTTTGTGTGTGATTTAAGGATTTTATAAGAATACGACCATTTCAAAAATAGTCCCAGCTAAATCAGAAAATCCAGTTCCCAATTGGAAAGAAACAGGAGGTCCTGGAAAGCTGAGAAGGCTGACCTCCGCCTCCAGTTCCAGTGTCAGGTGACCAGTTAGCTGGTAAGAGAAAAATATCCTTTCAGTCAACAACCAGCACGCCAGCATTTCCCCATGTGCAGTTCTGCATAGTTCTACAGCCCTTCTGTGTAGCTCTCTCTCATCCTCTCCTGTTTCACATTGGTGCCTCTTAAGAACATAAAAGAACAAGAACACATTATTTGCCTAAAAGAACAGTATACTGCCTCTTAATTTACCCAAAGGTCCTTAAATGAACATTTCATACCTCACTTTTAAAAATGAAATTAAGGTGCTTTTTATTTCAGCACCAGACTTAATGAATTTCTTGAGTCAAAATCCACAGGAGGAAAAGAAAGATAATTGCTGGTCCCTCCTTAATGTAACAGCACCTACAAGGCAACGGTTTCATTTAGCAGTACAAACCCCTATCAAGTCAGAAAAACTGTGCAAGTGTGAAGAAAATTGGTACTTGCGCTTATCAGTCTACTAGTGAGAATAATTTTCACTCATGTTGTTTTATGGTTGGAGAAAGTCCATTCCCTCTACCCCAAAATATTCTAATAGCATGAATTTGGACCAATTTAACTGACCTGCATTCTGTCAACGCACCCCGCTCAAATCTCAGCACATCTGCAAATGCAGTGTTCATTACTCACACCCAAAAAATGAAAAAAAAAAAAAAAAAAGGAAACGGTTTAAAATAATCAACCCTGAATGTTTAAGGAGAAGCAGTTAGTGGCTAGAATTCCAAGTCACCAATTCCAGCCAATCCAGGTTGGGAGCAGAACACAGGAGCCAGATCCGGCTCCTACCACCCTCCACGGGCTTTTGTGTCATCAAAACAACACCTCAGACCCACAGGAATTTTTAGTCTTGAAAGAACTTGTGACAAGTGGCGTTAAGTGGAAAAGGCCTCCCAAATGAAGAGAGGTACAGAATGAAAAATAAGTGCTCATAAAATAAATTATCATTATTAAAAGTACCCTCCACCAATTTCCTCTTAAAGAATGACATCAGTGACAACTGTGACAAAGAAGAAAAGAATGGAAGTAAAGCCTAATTTTTCAGCTACGTGGAGTTCACTGAATTCATAAAAAGTAAAGCCTTTCTTCCCTAAAATGACATAATTAAAATCTACAGAAGGGACTTCCACCTGTGTCCATGAGAGGGTCAGGAATTACCCTCCTTCAAGAAACAACTAAAACACTGGAGAAACAAAGGAACAACTATTTTCAGACTTTGGACAGTGGCAGAAATGACAGTTCTACCACAGCCTGAGCATGCTGCCTGGAGGCAACTGCCTGACCACAGTGCAGGGGGGAGAGCCAGACAGGGCATCAGTCTTGCTAGTTAAAGAAACAAAGATCAAAGGTCAAGGCAATCCAGGTAGTTAAAATCTGTAAGGCAGAATACCAGAAAGAAAGAGGCTACACATATAGGAAGACCTTCACAAATATGAATAGGGATCCACCCAATTCTGTGATTAAATGCAAATCTGTATATATACAGGGCGAAAATCCATCAGGTCAGACAAAGAACAACCTCCTCGGTAAGAACAGTAACTGAAGAGGTTTCACAGGGCTAGGGGTTCTTAAACTTTCTACCATCCAGTTTGGGCATTCAGTATACACCCCAGAATGTCATACCTCAGTATGAGGGTAAATTAGCCATAGAGAGAGAGTGATGTCAGCAAGATGGCAGAATAGGAAGCCAGACCCTCTCTTCCCCATGGAGATACCAACTGAACAATACATGAGGTAATTCTCTTTGTAAGAAATGCAGATGGCAGTTAAGATGCTCCTGTACCCCAAATGAGTGCAAAACCAGCCACACGGGTCCAGGAGGAAATCTGTGGCATTCACTTGCTAGAGCTCCTCTGTCTGGCTCAGCACCACATGATCTGAAAGAAATTCCCAACTCCCAGCTTCTCCCTGGGGAGTGAAAGAGAAGAATGAGACACTCAGACTTCTCAGGAGACTGCCCAAGGAACTAGGTTCCGTCTTGACTGCATCTAAACACTGATGCAGTCAAGGAAACTTGGGGCCAAGAAAAGGGCCCCAAGTTGGGAGTCATTGAGAACAAAGATGATGGTTTAGACTAGTACACATTCATTCACCATTACCCCTTGCCCAGCTAGGCACAAAGCATGAAGGATAAACTCATGTCTCATCTCTCTGGGAAAGACCACGCATCTAATGTTCCAGCTTTAGGAAGACTGCCAGAGGGATTGGTTTCTCTCTCACCTGACTCAGAGTGTGGATGGGACCCATCATACTATAGATGCCTAGAGACTGCTGAGAACAATAAAGAGCTGGGCAGCTTGCTGCTGCTCCAGAAAATCCACAGTACATCCAACAGAGGCCAATACAGCTTAGCAGCTTTTCCTTTTGGGAGAAAGAAAAGAGGGGAGCATGCATCCAATATTTAGGCTAAGGGCTGCCTGAGGGGCTAGCTTCGGTCTTGTCTTCAAGTGCTACTGGGACCTGGCATACTCCAAATGCCTGGTGGGCCACTAGGAACGTAAAAGAGCTAAGTAGCTTCCTATAGCTCTAGAGGTCCTGTGGTGCCACAGGTAACAGAAGATGCAAGAGATTACAAAC